>BLFK01000650.1:756235-774804 GCA_014634185.1 Astreopora myriophthalma | reverse complement strand
ACACACACACACACTATTGTATGCGCCACACAATCGTTACATGCGCGCGCGCTCTCAAAACCCATAGACTTATCAAGCAGGACGCAAAGTGATGTTTGTTGTGTCTTTGTTGTATAAAATCGTTTTTGATTTCGTAAACAGTAGTATTCAGTTATTTGAGGTGTGCGGTTGGTTTCTGAGAAAGAACTGACTTTTCCGCTCATAGCTCAAGGGTAAAGCGCGAAACTGTAGATTTTTCTTTCATAAGTTAATTTGGTATACTGGACAGCGATCATGCCCAGACACGTTCGGGGAGTTATTTGAAGTGTGCGGTTGGTTTCTAGGAAAGAACTCACTTTTCCGCTCATAGCTCAAGGGTAGAGCGCGAAACTGTAGATTTTTCTTTCATCAGTTAATTTGGTATACTGGACAGCGATCATGCCCAGACACGTTCGGGTAAATTGAATATTCATCCAAATAATACTGTGGCTTCTCATTGGCTCTGTGACCAGCCCTTTGTAGTTTGAATGACGTCAGAGCCTTCTGATTGGATGATCATGATATCACTTTTAGCTCATTGGCTCGTTGTCTTTCCCATTGTTCTTTTAGCTTTATATTTGCGATGCCACCCGGATGGTTGGGTGGACACATGAGAGAAGCACAACACACACATCTCTCTTCAATCCTCCCACCATGCACACCAATAAATATATTCATAAAAATCCTCATACACCTATATGTCCCGTATCTCATTAACCACCCTCCCTCATGATCCCATAGGGTTTACCAGTAACCCTCCCCCAACCCTAATTTTATGCGTTCTTAATTTATGCGACATGGCATCGAGCTTTTTGGGCCTGGTTGTTCTATTGTGTTTCCCATGTTAATTAATGCTAATGTATGGACATGGGATGGAGATTTTTGGGCCTGAATAATCGCATACAACTACTCACCGAAATTGATTTATAGGGAAATTAAAAACAGAAAGCAAACTCCCCCTACAGTGCAAAAGAAAATGGAAGATAAGTGTCCCGATTTAAAAGGGGCTTGGAAGGAAGTCTATTCTTTGCCCTTTCTTGTTACAGTAGAAAAAAATGAGAGAATCTCAATATAAACTTTTGAATGACATTATATTTACTAATGGCAAGCTGTTTCGATTTCAAATGACTGTCTCACCGCTTTGCAATGATCTGTAAAAAAGGGGATCGAGTCCCTGGAGCATCTTTTGGTAAACTGTCCTATCACTGCATGGTTCTGGCATGCCCTCTTTGCATGGCTGTTGAAACAAAATATGGTTTGCCAGCCTTAACACCTACAAATATTTTGTTTGGTGTATTCAGTAAAAAAGGTCATCATAATATTACCATAAATCATTTGATAGTCGTGGCAAAGTTTGTTTGTTTTGTTTTGTTTTTTTTGTTTTTTTACCAATAAAATGCATACTGAAAGATACGGAATCAAGTTTACGTGTTTTCATAGACAAGGTTAAATTAGTCTTTCAAATATAGCATCGAATAGCATTCCAAAATAATACGCTTTCTAAGTCTTACAACAGTGGGAAAAAATTGTGTCATGTGCCTGGTAGTGTAGAACACTGAACAGACTTTGGCTCAAGACATCACGATATTTGCATCACAATAGTGTCAGTCAATAGCCATCAGAAGTGCCAGATTGCATGGGGTCCGCGTTTTGTACCGTCCCGCTGCGAATTTGTCTTTATTCGTACTGTCAAACAGGCTCATTAGATATCAGGGTCGCAGAGCAATAGAAATTTAAGTAACAATTATTTCTAAAGGCATCGGGATTCAAAGGGAACAACCTTCCGGAAATAAATTGGCAAGCCTGTAGGCTAACGAGCAGATATCCGTACTTGACTAAATCTATTCTCAGCAATGGTTGATAGGTACGTAACGTCATCGCCACCGAGTTGGTGGACGAAAGCAATAGATCTCTCATAAGCTCCACGTTTTCCGTTCACTGACATTTATACATTTTGCCATTTTTTTTTTGTCACCAGAGAATGGTTGCAAACCACTTATTCACGTTAATCTTAAGTGAGGGCTACACCCAAATTAAGTAGATATTGGCTTGAACCACGAATTTAAGATTCCCGAAGACGTTAAAGTTATTAGGCAGATGAGAGCACACATCCACCTAAAATAGAATTTTATACAAACGCGAGCGAGCGACGCCTCACTTCCCTTAAGCTCCCTAGTGATAGAAGTTGACATAAGATTTTCTTTAAACGTTCACTAATTGTTCCCTGCGTTATAGTGACTCGAAGTGTACAATATTAAAGTAAATAAATAAATAAACAAATAATAGGTCACCAACCTCGTTTAGGAGATATAACTGGCTCAATTTAGACAAAACGGGTGCTAATTACATCGTTTCAAGCTTCGTTTCGTAGGACCAGGGAGCATAACAATGACATAATTGGTAAAACAGCACGATGGGTGTGTTACATTGATATAGAGGAAAAATTGTTGTTTTATGACTTAGGCATACGTCCTAAAAAGGCACTGAAAACAAATATTCTTCGGGTGCGTTATCTGGAGGACACAACACAGAATGATGGCTACCAATGCTTTCTCCCTATAACGTTTTTCTGACACAATTTTTGTTTAAAAAATTTTACAGTACAAAGGCGAGGACTAAAAACGATAAAAAAAAAACGGTAGCCCAGCAAGCTCTTTTAGGAGAAAATGATTATCCTTTGCTATGTCAAGCTTAGTGTCGATGAAAAATCACTCCAAGTTTTCTTCCTAACAGCGCAAGAACTTATGCGAAGTTTAAAGATGCGCAATACAATGCTAAGGCTAAGGAATTACTCTATGTATGTCTGGGTTAAAATGGTAACTGGGCAAAATAAGAAAAACCTTTCCAAACCTGACGAAATTGTACATCTTAATCCCTAAAGGGGTTTCTAATATTAATTCAAAAAATAAAACATAACCCGTAAATAAAGGGGTTTTATTGAAATACTTCGAATTCTCAGTGCTGACAATAGGAATGCCTTGTCATGCAGCCAAATAAGCATCTTGCTGATCACATAACCAAGCCATAACACTCGAACTATTGAATCCAAAACGCCTAGATGAAGTAAAATCGATAACTGTAACAGAACGTCTTTTTTCAATAGTAGTACTTTTAAGAGAGGGCGATGAGGGTGGAATGATAAAGCTAGGGTGCAGCCAAACTTAAAGTCGTAAACCCTTATAATCTAAAACAATATCAGAACGGACACGCAACTAGATCTTTACTTACTTACGCGCGATGGCGTAAACAAAGCAGTAGTGGTGGTGGTTGATGGGATAGAAGAGTTACTGGAAGCTGCACTGCAATGAGAAACTACACTGTCTACAATAAAGTTGAACCACACTAAAAACATGCAATCTACAAAAAATGAATTAGTAGACATAAATAATGACTTCCAGGGTTATTACGTACACTGTAAAGTGAACAAGCTCTATTTATACAGCTACGAGCTTATGAGGTCGTGTATAGAATTCAAAGCAACAATTCAAATAAACATGGTAACGTTAAGAAATCCATCTGGCAGGAGGCAAACAGTTGGCTTATTACAAAGCGTGGTGTAGTTGAATTCGGAACAACCCAAGAAAAATCCCGCTAGTAGTAACAACGGGATTTGAACCCGGGCATCGGCATGAAAATCCTGCGCCCTAACCACTGGGGCACGCCCGCCGAGTAGACTGACGAATGCACAATGCAGTGTTCCTGGTCATCGTATATGACTTTAGTTGCGCCTGCCATGTCGTCTTACAAGATAACTCTGAAAGTCAGTCCCGACCGATCGGCACAGTTTAACGCGCGCTTGGTCCTGTGACCGAATTCCGTAAGGAACATTTCCCCAGGGTAAAAACTGTCCTAGAGTCTTATCTTCTCGAATGTGATTTGGCTTGATATGTCTCAGTCCATACCGACTTAAAACGCTTGAGGCCCTGCTTTTTATGTGATGTTATGTCATACTGTGAAAGCAATATTTTTTAGCCCCTTATTACAGCGGCAATTATGTATCATGTGCTGATGTGAAGGATGAGAAGCTCAAACTCCTGTTAACAAGGTTAGAACAGGTGGTTAAGAAATAGGCGACACCTTTAGCGATCAAACGAGGGCACCTTTCCAAACCTGACTAAATCCCTTTAAAATGTTTTTCTTTTAAATACTTCTCAGTAAAGGACGAATGCAATATCAATTACCGAAATCAGCTTCTTGCACGTAAGTTTGTTGGTGAAGTGATCACACTGTATGCTGTAACCAAGCCATTACCCACTTGCTAGTGATTCCAAAATGCCAAAATAAACGGTAAAATCAACTAACGTAGAATAGCATAACGCTCATAAACTATCTGAAAACTCTGGTTAAATTTTTATACCTGGGGTTTTCCAAGAACTGATTTTCCAAACGCAGAGCATTTTGTCTCAAGAGAGGTCAAATAAAAAAAAAAGCATCCAAGCTCTATTCCAGACAGTCTTATCATAATCTCAGACAATAACAGAGCGTGCACGCAAGCTTTGGAAGTTAATACATGATGCAGGGAGAAGAGCTGAGTTGTAGAGCTAATGAGATAAATGGAAGGGTGTGAGTGGGGCTAGAGGAGCCATTGGAAACTGTTGAATTGAGGGGGCACACTCTCTGATTCCTATCGCGTAAAATAAGCTCAAAATAATTAAAGTAATTGACTAATACGGCGTCTTAAGGAACAAAACGAATGAAGAAATAGTGCTCCTCTGCAACAATGACTTTGAGTGGTTACTTTAAGCAACCATTTCTCCAAACTTACACTTAAACTTACAGTAAACTCAGAAATTAAAATGTAGTGTTGCTTGTTTCATTTAAACTAAGTTCGGCTGAACATTTCTTACCAAACACGACTAGGGTCTTCAGGTTGTTATCATTCTCACAGATTTCCTGCACGATGAGGCCTATTACAACATTCAAACAATATGCTTCCCAGTGTAAAACATTCCGATTTTTCAAGAAGGTGAGTGGATCAATAACGAAATGACAGTGAACGTTTCAACCGTGACGAACAGTGTATGTCTTGACCTCCAAAAGAAGGCTTTGCAATGAAAAACTTTCTCCCCCTATTAGAATGCGTTGTCACTTATCCAGAAAGGTCCCGTGGTCATTCGGAATGCATGTTTTATATAACATACATTGTGTGAAGACACCGCCTCAGTTGAACGAAGATGTTTACCGAACGTCATCACAGCGTGCAGTTGTGCTTTGTCTTCTTTACAGCTGTGTGGCTTAACCAAGACAGTGAAGGTACTTGCAAATGATGCTTGTTATCATGCTGTTCTTTCGTCAGCACATTTTATCGGTTATTAATTACCTTTTATGCTCCAGTTAAACCTGTCTTTCTGAATCGACTCAGCACTGAAGGTTTGGGGGTGGGGCGCCAGCCGCGCACAGCCACAAAGAAGTTGCAAGACAATTTCAAGTCGAGTTCAAGCAGCAAATGCTGCTGGGTAGTCTAGTTGTAGTCTTCACAAATAACAACAAAATGACGAGGTTTATTGCTCTTTCCAGTTAACTTTGCAAAAATAAAATGAAAAAAGATCGGGGGTGGGGCACTGCGCTGAGATCGACGATAGAAAGGATGCAATCCTGCTACGACATTTCGCAAAATGGCACAGTGGTGAAAAATTCGTAGAACGGCTTATTTGTTGTATTATTTATTAATAGCTGCTAGTTTCAAGACTGGAAAAGCCAACATAACAACATCAGGCCCGGGACTATTCGCTTGTAAGGCGACTCACTTCGCTCAACCTTTCTATGGACGACAGGAAGTTAAAGTGTTTGCTGCACTTGGTCACTCGATGAAAATTCCAAGTCGTGGTAACGGCGCTGCCATTTGGGTGGAATCAGAAGATAAACATGGTTTCACGACTTGCATTTCTGAATACAGTGAAGGTTCCAACGGAACTGCGGAAGTTAACTGGGTCGCAATTCAATCTATTCCGTTTGGAGCTCAAATGGGAAGTGCTGCCATAAACTCCTGGACCACTGGAACAAAGTGTAAGAGGATAAACTTTCCACAGGTTAGTTTCATCCAGCAGAGTTTACTTTTCGGATAAACTATTGATCAGCAGAGATAAATTTAACTAATACGTTTAACAAACAGGTTGTATGTTGCCATGCGCCTGTTCAGTTATAGATCAAAGATGACGTCAAATTTTAGTAGGAACATATAAGTGGCAGACGAAGCTTTAGGCGAATGTGTCAACGATGTTCTCACCACATTTTGACGCACGGCAATATAGAATGACCTAGCTCCCACGAGTCTTCTGTAGCTCAATGCTAGAACATCCGAACTAGTAAACGGATAGGCATAGCTTTGACTCCTTTTAGGAGCACTTGCATTTTTTCCGAGTATGCCCGGGTCGTTACTAATAAATTCTTGATTTCAACAGAATCTATTTTGTTTTGTGACAATTAGCAACAAAAAATGTTATTGACGTTTACTTATCTATCCGTATGTCCTTCAACACATAAGGAGGCGCAGTCGATTGTTTTTAGACCCAATAAAGAATGTGCTGCCACGTGGCCCGGCGCCATCGTGTCAACTGTGAATTGATGTTATCTGACCCCGCAGGATTTTGCAGCAGAGGACAAAATCCGAAGAGACATGATATATATGTAGATGGATTTGCATAAAAGGAAAGAAGAATATCACATTTCACATAGTAGGCAAAATGATCCCGATTTCAAGAAACTAGGATCGCATAGTCATATCGGGTAGTTTTCCCACGGTCAGCAGGGCCGCAAGGCGGTATGGGGTAATCTTGCAGCGAGGAAAAGAACGTGCGCAAAGAGTAACTTGCATTACAGTGATTCCTTTGAATAAGACGGTAATTCAGCAATACTGCATTGAATTGTTCGGTATAGAGCTTGATGTGTCAGACACAAATCACCAACAGGGTCGAGAAACCTGCCAGACGCTCGATAGGGTTTTGAAAGCAAATGATTCAATATAAGATCAAACGAAATGGCAACCGAGTCATGTGTTCTGGTTTCTTTATCGTCTTGAGCTATTTTCGGCGTCACTTTGCAGGATCTTTTCTCGGCCGGAGTCTATAGATAGACGAAAACGGACAAGGCAGGCAAGATCCAGCCACCGGCCAGTGACCGCGTCTTGTTCAAGCTGGAGCTGTCGCCAAACCAGTAAAATTCTCACCTTAAAGACACTAGCGTCCGATCGATTAGAGATGTCTCCGTACCTTAGCCGAATTAGAGCTTCATCCTTCGAAAATTCGCCGAGAAAGGCATAATGCAGCTTTCTCAACACGATCGGTACAAGAAGCTAGACAAAAGGAATTCGATGAATTCGAGTCTATTCGAATTTACCAATCAACGCACCGCAAACAGTGAACTGCTCCGTATTTGCTGTCGTCGAGGCTCCGAAAACGGGAATGCCTCCAAAAGGAAGATATCTATGTCTATAGATCGTTTTCACTCACGTGACCAGCGGCCATATTGATTTACTGAAGCAATAGGACATATTTGCATAAAAATGGAGTTCAATTCCCCGAGGATTGTTTTGGGATACCAAAATGGCCGCCATTTCTTTGTTGTGGTACACCAATATGGCCACCATAACGTCACGTGAAAACGATCTATATCAATATCCATATCCATATCTATCTGACGCAATTTGCAAGAACATGCCTGCTGGATTTTTGCTTGAACACGGACACAGCCGGCTTTTCACTCGACAAGATTATGCTAACGACAGTTGAACTTTGACCGACACAGAGGCCATACACAATGCGGATGGGAGTATCTGGCTAGACACACAGGACCATGAGCCAAAGGGGTGGGTGGGAAAAACTTTGACAATATTCATTCTAGTTGACTGGAGTTTCAGTGTAGGTATCGGTTTTGTTTTTGTTTTTGTTTTTGCAAACCCGGTTAGATATTATAGTTTGTATTTAACAAGTAATGAACAGTCCCTAACTAAACTATGCAAACAGTGTTTCTTGGATATCTTTCGGTCTGGGTTTGACTGATGGTGTTTAGTTCTTACAGCTATTTCTGCTTTATTTATTATTAGTATAGGCATTGGTATCACTAGTATTACTGGTTATTTTCCAGCGTTTCTTGCTTCCACCAACTATTGTTGTGACCCCCAGTCACCAGTCTCCAGGGAGGCATCAGGATGCTCTGGCCGTTTGGATTGAAGATATCACTTTTGGAAATTTTGAACTGTGTCTTAGGGAGATCAAGATTTTTGGTGGCCTCCACCGCAACATCAAAATTGTGAGTAATTGACCGATAAAAGCATCCTTGATTTTGACAAATGATTTCGGTCCCGCGAAGACTCTTCCTTTTAGCAGCCTGATAGCATAAAATGTGCTTCCATCTAGAAAACCATGGCAGCTTTAAAAGAAAAACAGTGCAGATTTTCTGAAGGCAAATGTGGCCGTTTGATATCATTTTGATCATAAAGCAGTTAAGGCTGTTAAGATGTTTTTATTGTTGTTATTATTATTGTTACGTAGTCCTGTGTATGAAAATGAAAGGCGAATGTAAATAAACAAAGCCCCTCACCACCTTTTACATTCAGGCGAAAGAAACCAAAACATAAAGCAACTTCTGCGATTACAGCGAACAGTACTATCTCAACTATTTGCAGAATACTTAAGACACTGTATCTCATTTGGGCTTCAATGAGGTCTCAATGAGGTCACCATGATCTTCTGTTTCTCCCCTCCCCCTCCCCCACCCCGCCCATGAGGAAGGGTCTGAGTCTAGTGCAAAAGTACGCAGTAATTAATTCAAATTTGGAGGGGGTCCGATGATATTTGTCAGGAGACAGGAGATAACAGAGGAATGCGAAGGGCGGGGGGGGGAGTTGTTTCCTTCTTAAAATAGGCCATTGCAGAAAAGTGAGAGGACTGGGACGAGTTTCTTTTATTGATTAGATTGAAAATCTAAACATTTCAACTGAAATGTTACTGAATGAAAAGCTACCCAGTCAAGTTTGAGAGTTTTCAGTGGAAAATTGTCCAAATGGGAGCCTTGCAAAAGTCGCAAAATTCCATACAAACTCTTAAAATTTTGTGGCCTGTCTACCCAATCCATACAAGCTCTCTAGTTTAGGTGATATTTGAAGAGCTATAATTTTGCCATTTTCCTCCTCTATATACTTCTATTCTTGCTTAAGACTCTCAAGTTTAGTTGATCTTTTATTTGAATATCTTGTTTTTCAAACAAACGGAAAACAACCATACTCTTTCCCAGTCCTCTACCGTTTCTGCAATGGGCTATGAAAAATTCGAAGCCCCTCCGTGGTAGGGGTATGGATATTTTCTGAAACTTTATTATTTATTTATTTTTATTTATTTATTGAGTTCCCCAAAATACAAAAATAAATAACAAGAAATAATTTTAAAATGCAGAAAGGAAACTGATACAGTAAATAAACACTTGGGAGGATTACAGCAAGAGGAAACTTAATTCCCATATAAAAGCTGTTCTCCTTACTATGAGCAAAATTCTTAAAGTTATAAATAATATTATATATACGTATATGTGCTAGTACATTAAGTGGCTCATAAGTTTTTTTTCTTGAATTGACTCAATGACTTTGCTTCGAGGACTTTACGCGTCAACGAATTCCAACCACTTGTACATCTAATAAAAAAGGAAAACTTAAAGTAATTAGTGCAAGCTCGTGTAGGTGTCAGTTTAAACTTATGATTAGATCTAGTACTACATTCTCCTACAATGTCAAAGTACTTAGTAGCACCAACGTCACAAAGTCCAAATATGATCTTATGCACTTGCACCTGTGATATTCTGGGATACATGAGGTCAGGTGACCTGGGGCGGAGTAAGGATTGTTCTATAGTGTATGTTTTCTCTCTGTCCGCCACCTCTGTAAATACTAAAGCACCAAACAGAAACTTTCTTGTTAATTCCACCGTAGGCCACTTGAGCCTATTAAGCCTTTGCTCGTAGGATAAAGTCTGCGCAACATATCAATCTAGTATGGTGGCCGAGAACTGCCAACAAAAAGTTCACATATTTTTGTGTAATAAATGTTAGTTTCACTGCAAAATAAATCAAAACTAATATAAAACACGAAGTAAAATGAAATGAAATTTAAAAGTAAAATGACATGAAATTTAAAAGTACATTGAATTTGAAAAATACAACCACTTTACTTTTAAGTTAAACTGAAATGGAAATGCAGTTAAAATTGAAATATAAAATCAATTTCAAATGAAATTCAAAGTGCAAGTGAAAGTGAATTATAAACAATATTAGTGGCAGCGCTCGGCCATACCAAAATTTACATTCACTTTTAATCGCAAAGTGAAATCAATTTTCGCATGGCCAAGCGCTGCCACTACCAGCGTACCTTGCGGTACTCCCAGTCATGACTGTCTTTTTGCACGTGGTTCCAAGATAGCGGAGTGGAGGAAGTTTGCAGCAAGGTAGAAAGCGAAGAGGAGAGGCAAAAATCAAGTTGTACGGGAGAGTAAAGTGGCGGAGGAGATCGTAGTGCAACGCATGAGTCCGGATGTAAGTGGGAAGCAACAAAAATACTCTCGCATTGGAGCTCAGGAGATAAGCCGTGAGATAAGCGTTAATAACAAGTTAATGTGAAACTAAAGTGTTGCACTGTATCAGTAGGTAATTAATGTCCAAATTTCGAAGCTTACTACAGTTCTCGGCGACCATACACTTGTTATACACTTGTTCCTCTTCGCTTTCTGCCTTGCTGCAAACTTCCTCCACTCCGCCATCTTGGAACCACGTGCAAAAACACACTCAGGACTGGGAGTACCGCAAGGTACGCTGGTAGTGGCAGCGCTCGGCCATGCGAACATTGATTTCACTTTGCGATTGAAAGTGAATGTAAATTTTGGTATGGCCAAGCGCTGCCACTAATATTGTTTATAATTCACTTTCACTTGCACTTTGAATTTCATTTGAAATTGATTTTATATTTCAATTTGACCTGCATTTCCATTTTAGTTTAACTTAAAAGTAAAGTGGTTTTATTTTTCAAATTCAATGTACTTTTAAATTTCATGTCATTTTACTATCAAATTTCATTTCATTATACCTCGTGTTTTATATTAGTTTTCATTTATTTCGCAGTGAAACTAACATTTATTACACAAAAATATGTGAATTTTTTGTTGGCAGTTCTCGGCCACCATACCCGATGGAATTTATGTGATAGCCCCAAGATAATGACTCAGAGATAGTGACACAAAGGTGCTTGCGATGATCAACAGCTTAACTTGTTGCCATTCAAACTGTAGTCTTGCTTGATAGGATGAAATACTTGTTTTTCTCTTCATCAGTACGTCTCACAATTAAAACTGACCGTGAGAACACTGTTTTGTAGTATTAGTTTTAGTATTAATATTCCATTTGATTCACTCATTACGTACTTTTGTGTTGAAGATTTCAACATTAAGGACACATATATGTATGTATTTGTATTTGTTCAGTTTCTTATTTATTTTACTTTTTTCATGTAATTTAATGTTATTTTGTTATGTTATTATATTTTATCAGTTTTATTTGCATTTATTTATTTACTTTTATTTATTGATTGATTTATTTTTTTTTTCATATCCTGCCCCTAGAACTGGTTGGCATTTACCAACCTGAGTCTCGACAATTTTACGATGACCGACAGCTTGGTTTTTGCAAATAGCAGCTCTCCATCTCGTGCCCAACAAGATAATTACGCTTTCTGCCAGGTAAATTATCAGCTACAAAGGGATGCTTTAAAGTGCAAAACATATAAAACCTAACCCCAAAACATATTTTTCGCTAAAATATATCTTTATTCCTGTTTGAAACACACTGAGAATTTTATCCCGTTTTCCACCAAATGTTAACTTTTTATAGGCTTCAAAACTGAGCCTTATTTGGTTCATGACCGAGTCAGAAGGGACATGGGTCTACTCCTGATTTGACGTCACGAACTGATTTACAGCCATTAAGTCTTTGTAAACATGCATGCAAAATAGTTTGTGACGTCAATTCAGGAATAGACCCATGCCCCTTTTGACTCGGTCGTGTACCAAATGATGTTTAGTTTTTCGTAAGTTTTGGAAGCCTACAAAATGTCAAGATTTGGCAAAAATGGGAAAAAATAGGCACAATGCGTTTCAACAGATGCAAAGATGAATTGTAGCGAAAAAAATATTTGGGGGTTAGGTGCACTTTAATGTTTATACTTAATTAAACTAATTAAAATAATACTTAATTAAATAATTACTTAATTAAACTAATTCAAATAATACTTAATTAAATAATTACTTAATTAAACTAATTCAAATAATAGTTTCTCGGACAGACTTGAATGTTTTGGGCTTGTAAAATTAAAACAGGGGGAAAAAAAAGTTCGCGATAGCTTGAAAACGGTAGTACAGTACACTGTCTGTCCGTTTAACTCTTAACATGTTTGTAAAAGTCTATCAAATAAATATAAATTCGACCACATAGCTTGAGTCATAGCTTGAGTCATGCGTGTTCGTGTAGTACTACAGTATTAACAAAATAAGAGTGGGTTTTTATCGTTACAATGTCGCATTTTCCGATTTCTGCCCAGACTAGTTAGATTATGTGGGGGAGCAGGAATGGCGCAGTGGTTAGAGCGCTCGCCATCCACCAATGTTCCCCGGGTTCGATTCTACGACTAGGTATCACACATGGATTGAGTTTGTTGGTTCTCCACTCTGCTCCAAGAGGATTTTCTCCAAGTACTCCGGTTTTCCTGTCTCCTCAAAACCAACATTTGATGGGATCTGATTTGACTTGTAGACTCTATAATTAGCAGAGCACTAGTGCTAGGCTACATAAACTCGAGGCTTAAATAACATATGATGATACCAATCTCCGATGAACTCCTTTCCAATCTTCTTGGGATCACTCCTAGAGGCCCAATCACAAATGGTACTGAAGACTTTGACCACTTTCAATTTCCACATCGACTTGATCTCTATGGCTATAGGTCGCGATATTTGTCCACTTTCTCATCCTCTTTGCTTTCAACCGTACAATCACCCGGGCATACCACATCAACAACTGGGCAAGCATCCGGCTTCTTATAAACAGCAAAAATGTCCGAGTAATTGTGTTCCAGCCACTTGTTCTTCTGCACATTAAAGTCCCAAAGAGCCTTAATCTCTTCACTTTCCATAACACTCACGGGTGTGTTCAAAACACTTCTCATTGCATTCTAGACCATTTTGATCACACCACTTCCCTATGCAGTGCTCTAGCTACCCCGTCTATACTCATTATTAATCTCAAGTTTTGGAGATTGTGAAAGAAGGTGGGGTGCCTACATGTATGACGCAATGTGCCATTCGGGGTCTTATTAATCTTTGCCTTCATAGCGTTTATTCATAATGACTGAGTTCGCGCTGCCATCAGCAATCCGTCTGTTCCTTTCTTCAAGTGTACATTCTTGAGCCTGCCTACCGGTATGATCACAAGCCACTCCCTCAATTTGTCTACCAGTAATTCTTTTTTCTTTAACTCCTTAGATCGTTTTTCACATTTCCTCCTCTTCTACTCCTCAGAGGATTTTGGACTGCTATCTTTGTCACATATAACAATTCTTAACAGTCTCTCATTGCTGGCGGCAACCTAATTCGATTGAAGTAAGGCCTCGGCCACCTTATTTTCTCACTTATGTCCAGAAATGCACGCAGCAGCGAATATGGCAAAAAAAATCGCCAACAATTCTAAAGCGTGTGCAATTGAAAGTACCTCCATTTTTCTGTGGAGGTACAACCTTGCGACACTATCGCGTGGGTGAAAAGCTCTGTACATCGTAGTTATGATCATTATTATTGTCAATATCATGATCATGATCATGGCCGTTATCATTGTCATTGTTGTTACCGTTATCGTTATCGGTCGCTTACGAGAGGTTCCAATAGCAGTGAGATCACTGAAACCTTTTGGTACTTAAAAAAAAATTGAGAACCAACATGCCTTCTCCACACGCGCACGCGCGCACACACACACACACACATATACACATAGTATCATGGGATATCCTAAGAAGTATATGGAGAACTTCAGGTCTGATACACTATGCAAAAAGGGCACGAGTGCTTTGCTTTTTCATGAGATTAAGCGCCCGTCTAATATGAACTGTGTTTATTTTCACAGAAAATAAACTTTACAGCCCCCTTGTTTGCTCCACCTGTGGTAATTATGACGCCAAAACGCAGCGATGGCAATTTAAGTTCAAGTCCGTCTGAGGGATCTGGATATGGCGCAGTAACAGCTTGGGTTGAGGTGACCAAGCCTTCAAATTAATAGGACTGCATGCCGAAAGAGAGTCATTTTTTTCAGACGAGATCATTGTAGTTTTTTGGGATCAAGGATCAAAATTATCCAATTTTGGATATCATGGATCACAAAACAATGGGTGAAAATTGGCATCATCAAATAATCCACATACCTCGTTACGACCCTGCCACTGCAATGACCAGTGGCAAAAAACCTTATAATGGTATAGAAGCAAACACATCAAACTGCTTGATCTGAACTTCTCGTTCCGAGGGAAAGTCAAGTTCACAGAACGCAAAGTAATGCATCATATTTCTCTCTTAAATTTAAGGGAAAGGCTTGTCGGCTTGTTATTCTTAACATTTCGTCTCTCTTTCTTTAGTACACTTCCACTACCGAGACGGAGATTTGCGTGAAACACTATAACAGCAACAGCAATATGAAGGACACTATTATAGTTGATTACGTGATTATTGGAGGTTGGTGATGTCAACAGCAACAAAACCTGACCGTTACTGACCTTACTGCACCGTTCCTCTCAAAGGAATAGAATAAATGCGACACCCCTTTCACTCCGCCATCAACACTTTGTTAGTTTTAAATGACTCTCCAATCTTTAGTCGTTTGTTTTGCTTCATGTTCAGTAATTGCTCGGTTATTGTTCATATTCGTCTTGTTTCTTCAATTTGCCGTTTGTCTCTTTCGCTTCACAATATCGCGTTACGTAAGATTGCAATAAGTACGGGATCAGTTTTCACTTAGATACAGAGACCACGCGGTCTGTATTATTCTATTTGTTCATTTTCGGTTCTGCGATTTCTGGCTATTTTACTGTGTTCTCTACGGAGCAAGATCCAAGTAAGTCGTCTGTTTCTGATGTAGTTCGTTTCTTTGTGGTTTGATCGATCTCGTTATGTCCTTAGTCATTAGTTAGTTCTATGACAGGTAGCCCAGGTTCTGCAAGTGACCGTTTGAAAACAGCAGTTGTGAGGCTGGGATTTCGCCACAAATAATCTCGATATGAATAACAATAGGTGGACGCCCTCGGCACAACTGGGAACACTGGGAACGAGACCAAATCGATTGCTTGCTCTCTTTCCCAGTTGGGCCGAGCGCGTCTACCGCCCAACCGTAACCCCCAAGGATGACATGGCGCTGAAAAACTGGACGATGTGGGCTTTTGAGGATGGCTAGCGACTATGGAAAAGAGCTCGGATAAGTTGACACATATTGAAGGCAAAATTATCCTAGCGTAGCTCTGTACGAGAGAATTTATCGTTCGAGGGATTTTATTCACAATTTTGGTCCAGATTCAAGGGTTGCTTCGAAATAACGTTTCCTACCTTGTTACTTTACAGTGAAGGGCTGTCAATATCTAAGTCAGATATGTCAAATAACCCCGAAGTCGTGTTTCAGACATTACAAATGATTACCCGAACACATGTTTGAAGCTTGGGGACCATATTATTGTTATTCATATCGAGATTATTTGTGTCGAAATAGCTGCCTCACAACTACTGTTTTCAAACGGTCACTTGCAGAGCCTGGGCTACCTGTGGTTCTATAGTGTTCATCAGTTATCTATCTCACAGTTCGCTACACACGTTTTACTGTTATTTTGGAGCTTAGTTCGAACCACACGGTCTTCACTCAGGAATATTCAAGATTAAGTAATTGCTGCCTTGCCTCGCTGAATTGGATAATTTGTTGTGAATACAGTCTGTTACGTGTGTTAGAGCGGTTTTCAATTGAGTGTCGTAAGACCAATGCCAAAGTAATTACTCCGACCAATCACAGCGGATGCAAAACAGCGCTATAAGCCAATCAAAATTCGTAGCAATTCCATGTAAGCGCGGGAAAAATCGCGCGTGCAAGTCGCGATTGGTTTTGGCTTTCCTTCTCATTGGTTGATAAACTGGCGCGAGATTTTTAAGCCAATCACAAAGGGTAGCAATCGCAATCCCGTAATTACTTTCGATAGTCATTTGAAAAGCGCTCTAAGGTGTGCCTTCGGATTGTCCCACTCCGCAATTAGTAGCTTACGCGTGACCTTTAATTTCCTAGTGGTCACACACGTGTTTTATTTTCCTGTTTTCATTATTTCCCGCCTGTTTTCATTTACTCTGGTGTCTCCTCGGGCTGAATATCAACGGTTTATGTTATACACGTTTTAGATCGTTCTTCGTACCTCGCTAAACTATCAAAACTAACTGCGGTCTTTACCTTTGGCAAACGTATTTTCAGACTTGGACCCGTGTTTAAATGTGACTTGCGATCATTACTGCGTGTGCAAGGCTTTTAGTCCCTTCAATGCACGCTGTGTAAATGTCGACAGCTGTCCGTCCATTCAAGAACCGATCTGTTCCTCAAATGGCACCTCTTATGACAACAAGTGTCTGTTTGCCAAAGAAATGTGCTTACTACAGCAAAACTTTATAATCCAACATCCTGGCAGCTGCGAAGGTATGTGCGCCACAATCACAAACGTAGTATGCTAGACTCATCTTATCTCAAAGCTGGCTGTTGCAAACCAACAAACAAGCAATTTAGCAAGCACGCAAGCAAGCCAATGGACGATGGAACCACATCTGATGGGGAAAAGCAACTGCCTCAATAACAGCAAGAGGCATGGGAGAGACTCAATGGTCCTGTAATACTTGTATAAAAATAAGTTATATCAATGCAACATAGGAAGAGGAAATGTTAAAAACCGTATAACCGCCCGTATCGCAATGAACTCAGAATAGGCATTGTCCTCAGTCGAGTGGGGAAGAACGCTCGCTTAGTAAAACATCGCGGGGACTTTTCTTTAAAGCCCTCCCAGTATATGAATTCTGTTTGCATTCGACTCGAAAGCAAAAACCGTGGTAATTTCCGTTTCACTGCTCAGGACAAGCCTGTATACTGAACTGATATAAAAATCCAATTCTGAGTCAGTTCCACCCTTGTCAGGATTTCCTTTGAAACTTACGGAAAAAGAAAACTTTGAATTATCGATCTTTTGATAAAAGCTGAAGTCTCTAATTTACGTTTTTGCCTGCGAGTTGAAATGGAAACAAAAAGAAAGAAAGACAGAAAAAACATGGAAATGTACTCGGGTCTGATACCGAGTAAACAAAACCGCTCAATCATGAACATCCAAGATTTTACTTCGATTAGCTGGATCTGATGTTCTTTTTCCTTTCTTTTTCATATGGTAACAGGATTTCCATTTCAACGAGGTCGTCGCCACATGCCTCACATTCCATCGTCGGGGTATACCCATTGCGAGAGCATTCCTTTCCAACCCTACGTTTTCTATCCTGACAAACCCATTGAACTGCAAATCACTGTCAATCATATGGATACGAGTGACATGTCCTATGTCCATGATGCTGTAGTATCTTGGGTTGAAAACGTAAATTATCAGCAATTTACTGCCTGTGTGATGGCAGCAGGATTTAACGAGCGTAAATCCACTGCTAACGTGACAGTCGACTGGGTGGGTTATCAGGGAGCTCCGGCGGATGGTGTTGGAGGAGAAACGCGCATATCACAGTGGTGGACTGGGACGACTTGTCAGACCGTCAATTTTCCTTTGGTGAGTTATTGATTGTTTAACAGCGGCATTGACACGGAGCTTTCTCTGTCTACAGGTCAAACTTGCCCAAAATCACTTGTTATTACCTTAATATTTACACCACGTAGAATATTCGTCTGAGCCTTGGAGCAAGATTTGGTGATTCGATTTTTTTTTTTTCGCTTCTTCAACTAGAATAACCTACAAGTCAAGTTGTTTTCGCTACTGTTGAAGTAGCGGTCATAACTGAGATATCTTTCGAAATGGAGCGCTTTGCAAACTGCTTTTTTATTTTTTTCTCGTAGGGGAGGTTTTCAAAGAACCCGTCAGTTTTTGTTACTGCGGTGCACCACCATGCAGGACTGAAGAGGGACGCGGCCAGTATTTGGTTGGAAGACGTGACACAATCTTCCTTCAAAATCTGTTTGAGAGAACTGCAAAATTACGCAGGCTCGCATGAAGACATCTATGCTGTAGGCATCATCACACTTTCCTATTTGTAATCTGTCTTTGACCTGTCACGGAAATTGAAATTTGCGTGATTGTAGGATGCCAGGCATGCGCAAGGCACGCTCCGTTATAGGAGGCAATTCGTTAAATACAGCAATAACTTGATGTGTCGATCAATGTGCCACGTGACTTGCTGTTTGCATGGCAGCACCTGATTCTCACAACAGTAGTATTAACCTTTGCATAAATTTTTAAGTTAATCGTGATGTTGTCC
>BLFK01000650.1:739671-747320 GCA_014634185.1 Astreopora myriophthalma | reverse complement strand
GGGGGGTTAGCGCTAACCCTGCCTCGAACAACTCGGCCCTGGTGTACCACAAATGAGTTAGATAATCATGGTTATTCTATAGGCACCACAAGTGATCTTTCAACTGTGACTCAAGTAGGATATTCTAATCGAAATGAGGCATACGCGGCCAATGAGACAAAGGCAATTGATCAATGCATTTATTAATAAGCATAATCTCAGAAATTACATGTTATTTATTCTGGTTATTGTCCAAAAATAAGTTATAGTATGTGTATGCCTGGGCCGAGTTGTTCGAAGTGAGGTTAGCACTAACCCGGGATAAATACCATGACAACCTATAGGTTTCAATCGGGGCTTAACCTTGGGTTAGCGCTAACCCATTAATAATGATTCTCCGTGTTAACGAGCAAGATTAAAGTGTCGACGTGTACAAAGTGGTAAATGTAAGTGCATTTATTTATGCGTAGTGTCACAGGAAATTTTTGATAAATATTTATCCTTCCCACAGTACACATTCGCTAGCTTGTTTTCGCTTGGAAGTTCGTAACAACTGACCAGGTCTAATACTCAGTACGTCAGTGGAAAGTACGTTACTTTTGTTTCAACATGAATTGAAGTTTGTAACGTGAGCACGACGGAGAAAATGCCGAAAAGTGTGAAAACGTACTCCAGGTTGTTTCCTCTTGCCCGCTTGATTTCCACGGTGATTTGGACCTGAACGTAGCAGTCAAGGGAATTTGTTTTTGCACTTTATTTATTAACGGTCAAAAAACTCTGTATCCCTTTTCGTGGACGTCGTGTTCAGACTCGACCTATGTCGAGCCTTTCCCTCCCTTTTATTTCCCGTTCTGGTCTCTGGGGGGTTTTAATAACAATAGCATGCAAAACACACGGGCCAAACTAAAGATTTTAGTATGATAAAGAAGAACAATTTCCCGTTCATGGGATACCTTTTTGTGTGTATATGCATATACCCCTAGTGTTGTGATGTTCCGAAAGAAGGTAAAATTTGTTGAATCAACTGGATCGCGCAGATGGTATTCTCCAAGCGGAGGATTAGCGAACAAACATTATTTACATGGAGGTGAAATATAGTTCAAAAAATGAAGTCCAAGAGATGGCTTACAAATAGTGAAAAAACGAACTCAAGGCAAGCTTGTCTTGGCATGTCTTGGCATGTTCTCGAGCACTGAAATTGCTCTAATTTGCATACTTCCATTGGCCCCTTGCCGACGGTTGGGCGGCACTTTTTCAAACTTTTCCCGATTATGTCAAAATAAAGACTCGCCTGAACTTTTGAGTGTTAATTTTGAAAATAGCTCACCAAAAGGGTCCTTTTAGCGTAAGAAAAGAAAATTCGAATTTTTGCTTCTAACCGCGGATTCTCCAAAGTTACTGACTACGGCTCTTAAAACGATTCAACATGAGAGATTGAAAAAGAAAAAACCTTTAATAAAAATAATTAATTTATATGCACAGGGGAGTTTGAGATGCTTTTGTATCATCTTAAAAATAACAACAGGCAATTTTCATGATGGCGTCATTTGACTACAACTATTAGAATTCATTTTGTTTTTGCTTTTATTCAAATATTCTAATCCAAATGACGCCATCGTGCAAATGTCCTATTACAGATTTCCTCCCCCTAGCAGTCCTGTGCACCTTCCTTAAAATCGGGCTTACAACGCTTAGCATTGCTCCATTGTGAAATGCTTTTGTTTTTGTTTCGTTAATATAGTACATCAACACGACAGGAGCCCGAGTTTGTCTCAAGGAACTATATGAATCAAAATATGACCCACTTTCCATATCATACACTGTTCAATCAGGTGAGTCTAAAAGAGACTTCAGAAAGAAAAGATATTCGATCGGCTGAGTTTTTGTTTTCGGTTTGTTGATTTTAAGTAATTTGTTGCTTAAAAATACAAGGATGTATTAGCTTATGTGGAATGTGCCTGGTATCCATGTTGATTCTCAAATTCGGTTAGTAGAGATGGCGCATTGACGAGAGTACTGCTTGTCACCAATCAATTTGGCTAAGGCTCGATTTTAGGAAAAGGAGCCAAAGCTATATGAGTTGAGTTTGTTGTTGTCAATCCTCGCAATTCAAAGCATGAATATGAATAAGGTGTTTATAATTTACTAACATTACCTTCACACCTAAAATTTGCGATACAAAAGCTCATAGATGCAGTAAAGAATTCACAGTATTTACGATATTTGTAATTTTTAAAGTCAATTTTCAATAATTCGAACCACTTTGCAAAACAAGGTACCTGAAATAAACAGGCCAATATGTAATTACTCATGGACCGCAGTAAAGTTATCACAATAAGCCTTTATGCTGGATGTTAATCGCAGATGAAAACTGCTGCTCCACGTTTGCGGTTACGGTTCTTTTTAAGACAAATGGAAGGAAACAGACAAGTTGGTATGATATTGAACATCGCAAATTCATGAGTACACTGATTACTGGGTAAGACGAACATTACCTCATCCGAGTAACACCCTCCATTAGCCACTCCCTTAGATGACGTGATGACAATGACGATGATGATAATGATGATGATGATGATGATGACGATGTTGATGATGATGATGATGATGATAGCTAGTTATGACGGATTTATGGCGACCATAACAATACTAAGATCAATCTTGATGATGATGCTGGTGCTGACGCTGATGAATTTCCAACTAGTCCAGTCTGTGTTAACCTTATCTTTTGTTTATGCAGACATCTGTCAACCAGGATGGGGTTATTTCAATGGTTACTGCTATTTCTCAAGCCGTGCATGCACTTCATGGATGACCGCTGAATCAAGCTGTACTACAATGGGCTCAAGTCTGGTGACTATTCACAACCAAGAAGAAAATGTTTACGTCCAGCATCGTCATAATGGCGACCAAAGCTGGATTGGTCTTAACGACAGAAGTGTAGAGGGATCGTTTGTTTGGACAAACAGCGAAGTAAGCAAGTTCAGGTTCTGGGCGCCAAGGCAACCAAACGACTGGAGAAACCAAGATTGTGTGCACACTCTCGGTTCCAACCATGGTTACAGTTGGAACGATGTTTCATGTGACAGCTGTTACAACTTTACCTGTTTCAAAGGTACAGCAAAGCAATTACGTTACATTTGATCAGTTTTCCGTACCCCGAAGGCATTACCGGCCAAAATAATAATGATTTGGTGTTGACTCTGTCGCTATATTCAACTGTAGCAATAAAGTAAAGGAATAAGTGTCTTGAAGATGTTGCGAATGTTCAAGGGTCGGAACAGTGAACAGTGTAACGACAGTAACCGTGACTATTAAGGTGAGGACGACGATGACAACTGAGGCTGGTTTAAGGTTAGTTTCATTTTTAGGAAAAGTCCCCAACGATCGGGAATTTCGCTGTTTCCCGACCTCCTAAATTTTGCTGACTAATGAAAACTGGAAATCGTAGACATTCCCCGGTGGATTGCCTGGGATGGTCGAAAAATCGGGAGTGTTTCCATTTTCCCGACTCGTACCAGATTTCTCCGACGGTCTGTCGTCGAAGCGAAATAATCATCAAAGTGCATTAAGGAGGGCTTTCTTACAGGGGAAGTTGCTTTTGAGTGTCGCGGATTGACAAAGGCCTGATGCCAGTCGTTCGACTGTTCTTAAGGCTGAAATAAGCTTTCAGAGGGGAAAGGGATTTGAGAACAAAGGGTAAGGCCACGTTTCCCTACAACAAGCCAGCACTGAATGCTTCAACAATTCATGCCAGCCGACGATACACTTAAACAGAACTAGAGAGTGCTACACTTTATTCCAGTAAGAATGGGAACAACTTGTGGAAACTTGTGGACTTGTTCCAAGTGCACACACTTAGCTGCAAAAAGTTAGATGAAGCACAGTTCCTGGATCGTTAAACCCAACATAGACCCATTCTCCTCGAGCAAAAACAAAATGGACGCATCAAATTATTGTTCAGGCCACAGAAAATAGAACGCTCGACCAAACCAGATTTTTTGTCAAAAAATGCTGCATACTATTCGTAAGAATTTAACAGAAAAAACTTGGAGACGACGCGTTTAATCGTCATGTTCGGTTGTGGCGATTGCATCACAGACTTAGTTAACGTTGTCGTCCAGCAAGAGAGTTGCAGTTATTTTGAAAACGAGAAAAACACTAAAATATAATTATTATGAATGATCAGTCGGCAAAGAAGCATAGGGTAACGGAGAGATATGGCAGAAGTGACAAACAAGTGTTTACAAAAAGTGAATTAAAGCAAAACGCGACAGAGCTACAGTTGTTTTTTAGGCCCACAGTGAGTTTCTTCTGTGTATGCATGAAGTTTCTCAACTTGTAACCGGTCTACTCCTACCTACATAAGTAGGACTATTTTTCCATTCTCCCTTAGAAGGGAGAATTAAAAAAATCGTCATTTAGCGGTTTTTATTTATTGGCTAACATATACATGCTCCCTCTTTGCTTTCTTTCGTGTAGATATCGATGAGTGTTCTACTAAGTCTCACAGCTGCGATGCCAGTGCTGTTTGCCGCAATACAAAAGGATCATACACTTGCACATGCAATAGCGGCTATTCAGGCGATGGAAAAACATGCTCAGGTGAGTTTTATCTGAGCTTAACTTGGCGTAGTTCCGAGTTTGTCAATCGGCATAGAAACATATAGGGTAACGGAGAGGTATGGCAAAAGTGACAAACAAGTATTTAGAAAAAAGGGAATTATAGCAAAACATGACAGAGCTACAGTTGTTTAAGGCCCACAGTGAGACCCTCCCAGGGGTTTTGCGGAATAAGGGAACATGGCTAATTTAAACTTGGGAACAGGGGAACAAAGATAAAATATCTCAGGGAACAAGGGAACACAAACCATTTTGGGGATTAAAAAACTGGGAAAAAGTTCGAAATTATTTTCAGGAACAAGGGAACACAAGCAAATCGTCATTTAGCAGTGTTCATTTATTGGCTAACATTTGCATGCCCCCTCTTTGCTTTCTTTCGTGTAGATATCGATGAGTGTTCTACTAAGTCTCACAGCTGCGATACCAATGCTGTTTGCCGCAATACAAAAGGATCATACACTTGCACATGCAATAGCGGCTATTCAGGCGATGGAAATACATGCTCAGGTGAGTTTTATCGGAGTTTAGTTTTGCGTAGTTCGAGTTTGTGAGTCGGCATAGAAACGTATAGGATAACGGATTTATGTTGAACACTCACTAAAGTGCCATATTAACCCAGATACAAACCTTAAGCAAATTCCTTCTGAAAAAGAAATTGCATAAATGAATGTTCAGTTGCCGTGAGAATCAAGGGTTTTTTAACATAATTTTGCCCTTAAGAATGAAAAAATGTAAGGGACAGTTTGGAAGCGTTGTAACTGGTCTTGAATCTCATGGTACAAACTGACAGATTCCCAACCCATGTAAATGCTCCCAGCCTTCCCCCACCCCACCTCGAAACGCACGTGAACCACTTCTCGCCTGGTGTCGTTTCTCTTCAGATATCAACGAGTGTACCAGTGGTTTACATAGCTGCAACAGTTCACGAGCTTCATGTACAAACACTGCTGGATCTTACAGATGTTCATGTGTCAATCCGTACACTTGGGATGGTAGGGCTTGCACTCATTCTGCATCAGGTAATTAAATGGTCTTGGTTTACAAAAAAAATACGACAAAAAGGACGTTTCAAGACTTTCACAGATAGTCATATATACATGCTCCTTGTCATCACTTTGCTCCTCTGGTTAAGATCACGAATACTCCATCAGGCCGTTAATTCGCACTGGCCTTAGCTCTAATAAAGAACTAGGTGAAAATGAGTTCCAAGACTTTTGCAGATAGTCATATACACGAGCCTTGTTATCACTTAGTTCTTCTCGTAAAGATCACATTTCAAAACAAAAACGAAAAAGAACAACTCATTTAACAGGAGATCAGGAAAGGAAGAAGACGTCGTTAAGAATACTTTGCAGTCTTTATTATTGAAACAATTATTAGCAATAAATGTAAGGTTTCAAGTTTATTTGCTTGCGTTTTTTTAAATATATTTATTTGTTTATTTATAATTACTATTTTTTTATTATTTTTTTTTATTAAGAACGTCTGATTTTGCCCCAGTTGAGGCTGAAATGAGTGTGGATGTTCTTAAGAGCCTGGATCCTCTTAAGTTACGTGATATAAAATTTTAGCGAATTCGCTGTACTGCTCTTCCTCAGTCGAGGATGACAGGAGTACAACCGCTTAACGTCGACAACCTTCAGTTAAGGCTTTTATATACATTTCCACTTTAAGCGGTCGATGAAAATGCAAGTCGATTCAAAATACTCCGGCTGCGCACACCGGAGAGAACGGACCGTTTTTCAAGAAATACGAAGAACTTTCGTATTCTTCAGGAAACCGCACAGTTGTTTCATATGAGAATTTGAGAGTTGTTTCATATGAGAATTTGAGACTCAGAACATGTTAATTTTGCCCTCCTGAAACCAGGCTAGAGCTTCGAGAGTTCAGCCTTCCAGGTTACCAGGCTATTTTCAGGACAATTTTGTTTTAAAAAACATTATAATAATTTATGCATTCGATTCGGCCCAATAATGAATCAAATTTGGCCCACAGCCGTTATTCCCGGCTGAGCCAGGCGAGATTAACGGCTGATTTGAGCAGCCTTTCCGAATTGATTACTTCAGAAGACAAAACTCTGCAGTATCTTACGACACTAAAATCCATTTAGCTCATACGAAGAATGCTTGAATTCTACCGGTTCACTTACTAAACCTGCGCCCCATACTACACTGTTAATGACCTATTTTCACCTCCACATATTTAAAGCGGTAGTGTTGTATTCGACGTTTATTGAGGCAACTCAAAGGTGAGAACGTCCATCATCCACTCTTTATTAGTACAAGTAATCACATGATTTCGAGTGCAATTTGGAATAAATAAGCACGAGTACATTTTTTCAAAGACTAACAAAATTGCACGAGCCCGTAGGGCGAGCGTAAGCAGTTGGAAGTCTGGAAGTTTTTGTAGCATTAACTAAGAGTTTAGTCTTGTCTGGGTTGATGAGAAGATGGTTATGACTGCACCATGAAGCTATCAATGAAAGGTCTTCGTTGATCTGTTGTACGATTGTACTGACATCCCTGACTGGGAACGACAGGTAAAGTTTGAAATCGTCCATGTATGATTCCAACGAACTAAAGTGTGGTAAGTCGTTCAGATAAATGATAAAAAGTGCTGGTCCAAGGATCGATCCTTTCGGGACCCCGTAAACTGTATTTTTCGAACCAGAGACTTCTGAGCCAATTCTAACATATTGGCTTCGCTCAGATAAAGAACTGCGAAACCATTCTAGAGTGCTATGACTAAGTCCAAGAGATTGTAATTTTACAAGAAGTGTAGCATGATTCAAGCTGTCAAATGCTTTTCATAGATCTAAAAGTACCTTAAGCATCAGTCTTTTTTAATCCATTGCCTCTAACGCTTTATCAGTCATGAGCACATTGAGGGTTTCACAAGAGTGCATCGCTTTGTTCCCGCTCTGATGTTCTGTGAGACGGTTGTTTTTATTCATAGTTGCAGAAGCAACGCAGGTGAATCACGTCTAAAATATAATTCATTCAAACCCTGCAAAAATATCATCACGCGTTCAGTCAAAACAACAGGTT
>BLFK01000650.1:729671-732171 GCA_014634185.1 Astreopora myriophthalma | reverse complement strand
ACTGGAGGAAACACTGGGTTTGGGTTGAAACACTGGATTTACTAATATAAACATTTAGTATAATACTTGCTTCTTTAGAAAATGACCGTTCAGCTGGCAGCTTTAGCGAATGCAGTCGGGCATTCGGGCCTCACCGCTACGTCAAAGCACTGCCGAAGGGTGAGGAAAATGTTGCTAGCGTATCACCACATTATTGAACCGCAAAACAAGGATGGCGAACAGTAGCGTTTTATATAGCAATTGTCGTGGTGATTATTTAAAGAACAAAAATAAAGCAATAATATAATATGATGTAATGGTAATGATAATTATATATAATTAATATATTATTAGTATAACATTATTATAATATAACATTATTATAATATAATATTATTATAATATAATATACGGTCATTTATTTTTGTTTTAGCTTGCTTTAGAAGTGTTAGTATCTATAGAAGTTTTAGAGTATACAGTTCCTGTAAAGCGACATAGGTTGTTCTGTACCTCATGTGGCTCTCAGTCAATAGCGTGATAATGATGATAAAGACGATGATGATGACGACTATGATATGAAGCCATTATTTCTTCTGGATGACCTGATACTGTCGTTTGAGTCCAGAAAAAACAAGGGAGAGGGGTAATAGATGGCCAAGCTGAGCACACGAAAAACAATTAAACATGATCAAGAGCGCTTTGCTAAGTTGAATCTTTCACTTTAATAAGTTTTTGTAAAATCAGTTAATTTACACTTCAATAACGATGCTTCGCATACATGTACTCGTCACCTTTTTTTATGCATCCTGTTACAAGTTAAGGATGAGCTACATGCAGTCCTTGACTGGCTATTTTAAATTTCATGTTTTATTTATAAAGGTCATTAATCAGTCAGAAATGGAGGCGCACTATAAAAGATGGCTTTCCTGGGAAGACCAGGGTTCGTCTACCAATCAAATGTAACAATACAATAACTTGAATTTAGCGGTGATTCAATTTTCGTAAGAGCTAAAACCACCGTAAAGGTAAAAAAAAATTTGAAAAATTATATCTTGAGTTTGCAAGAAAAACGGAGGAAACAGAACTGAAACTTGAACGAGTTATAATAACGTGTTAACAGCACATATTTACGCTGACCCTTGTTTTGGTGATAAAGTCTTAACTGTTTATTCAATTTTAGAATTTTGGGCTTGAAGAAGCTAAACTTTATGAAACTATATTTTTAGTTCCAACCAACATACGCAAGGAAGTGTCGAAAAGAGGAGATAGCCCCTTTTACAGTGCGTCTTCGGGTTTAAGATTTAAAAAAATAAGGCTACTCTAAGATCCTTGCGTCCTTGCTTCTAAGTGTAGGAATCCAGTCAATCAACATCGTCTGGAAACTGTACGAGATAGCCATTTAATCTATCGTACTCCATGACTGTTCCACGCATCCATCCAAGATACCTAACTAGTCCATCAACTTTCTCCTCGTACTCCACTCCAACCCTCTTGCCAATCATTGCCTCCCAATTTCTTCCTTGATGACTGTACCTTTTGTCAGGCGGTGTCTGGTCCAAATGAGCTTCAGGGTCGTTATGTGAGCTATTGTTTCCTCTCAAACTAAGGCGAGACCGCTTCCTCTTCTTTCGCTTCTTTTCCTTCTCTTCCTGACTGCTATTTTCGTAACTGAAGTTGATGTTTTGTTCATAAGCCACAATCTTGACGGCATGTAGCCGGTCTTCCAAGTAGATATTTTTCATTAAATACTGAGATGTTGCTACATCTATCAACAATACAGAGGAATATTTTGCAGTTAACTAAATGCGAAGTAGCTGATCCGCTTACATACACAGAGGAATATTTCGCAGTTAATTGACTGCGAAGTAACTGGTCCACTTATATATACTGAGGAATATTTCGCAGTTAATGGACTGCAAAGTAACTGATCCACTTATATGTGCAGAGGAATATTTCGCCGCTAATTAAATGCGAAGTAACCGGTCCGCTTACTTATACAGTGGAATATTTCGCCGTTAACTAAATGCGAAGTAACCGATCCGCATATATTTACAGAGGAATATTTTGCAGTTAATTGACTGCGAAGTAACTGGTCCACTTATATATACTGAGGAATATTTCGCAGTTAATGGACTGCAAAGTAACTGATCCACTTATATGTGCAGAGGAATATTTCGCCGTTAATTAAATGCGAAGTAACCGGTCCGCTTACTTATACAGTGGAATATTTCGCCGTTAAAGTAAGTAACCGGTCGGCTTACGTATACTTAACAATTAGACCCGTAGCCCTTCCGGGCTACGGGTCAATAGCTCATGAGGCGAAGCCGAATGGGCTATTGACCCGTGGCCCTTGAGGGCGAAGGGTCTAAATGTTTTACTATCACCCAACTAGTCGGACATAAAAGGCAATAATAAAGTTAGCAAATGCAAGTTGAAGAAATATTTATTTGGGAATAAAACGAAAGAAGGCGTCACGCTTTTCGCTACTCGAGGACTATTACTAATAGTCCTCTAGTAGCGT
>BLFK01000650.1:704671-717171 GCA_014634185.1 Astreopora myriophthalma | reverse complement strand
AAGAATAGAGAAGTGGATCATAGAAGTGCAAGACGTGGACTATGAGTTGGTGTACGAACCAGGGAAGGATGAAGCAGACCCGTTAGACTTCCTCTCCAGACACCCTCTGCCTGAGACAGGAGATGACAAAACTGAGAAGATCATCAGATGGAACGTGAATGCAGAGCATGCTGTGGTTGTCACACGAATCAGAGAGGAAACTCAGAAAGATGAGGTCATGTAGCGATTAGCCAAGAGGATCGCTAAAGGGGACTGGGCAAAACACAAGAGAGACAAAGACCTTGAACCCTACCTACATGTAAAACAGGAGTTATCGGTTGCAGAAGGACTTATCTTCAGGGAACGTCGAATCTTACTACCACCAGCACTTCAGAGGAAAGTTGTTAAACTAGGACACAGCCTAAGACACCTAGGAAAAACTAAGACCAAGCAAATGTTGAGATTGAAATACTGGTTCCCACTGATGAACAGCATGATTGACACAGCTATTGACCAGTGTTACGAGTGCCAAGTAGCTACGAAAGGAAACAGAGAAGAACCAATTAAGGTGACCAGCATCCCAAACCGACCTTGGGACACAGTATCCAACGAAAGGAAACAGAGAAGAACCAATTAAGGTGACCAGCATCCCAAACCGACCTTGGGACACAGTATCCATAGACCATGGTGGACCGTACCCAGATGGACACTATAATCTCGTCCTGATTGACAAGAGAACCAGATACCCAGTGGTAAAGTCCGTATCATCGACCAACTTCCAGACAAACAAGGAGAGATTGAAACACATCTTTGCCAACTACGGAACTCCAAGGAGAATCGAGAGCGACAACGGACCCGCGTTCAACTCTAGAGAGTTCAATGAGTTTGCAGAGCGAGAAGGATTTCAGCACCACAGGGTGACGCCCCTTCACCCAAGAGCGAACGGAGAAGTAGAGAAATTCATGCAAACCCTGAACAAGACAGAACCAATTGCAAGTCTGCATGGCAAAAACCGTCTTGAACATGTTGAAAGGAGAAATGCGGTTCAATACATGCTTATTGCCTACAGATCAACACCGCACCCAGCTACAGGAATTGCATCTTAAGAAGCCCTTAAAGGGACAACCTTGAGAACGAAGTTGGATTACCTTGAACCTGAACCGCAGAGAAATGAGAAGGATGACATCATGGACTGCAGAGACGCAGAATACAAGCAGAAAATGAAGCAACCGAGAGAAGGGGAAAAGACCAGAGAGAATAACCCGCTACCAGGAGACTATGTGCCAATTAGCTTTATTAAAGATCCTGATGACGATAATTCAATTTCAAGCAACCCCAATAGAATTGCCAATATTCTCAATAAACATTTTGCCTCGGAAGGGCCTAAATTAGCAAATAAGTTACCATCCGTCCAGCGCAACTATTTTGATTTTCTTAACAGATCTAATTCTCCTGATAAGTCGTTTGCTTTCAATTTAGTAACTCCAACAGAAGTGAAACTCGAAATTTCTCGCATACCGAATAACAAATCTCATGGCTTATATTCATGTCCAACGCAGATATTGAAGTGCTCGTCGAATGCTATCAGCAATACTCTTTAATCGTATTAAATCTATCTATTTCGACCGGAGTATACCCGAATAAGTTAAAGATGGCAAAGATCGTTCCTATTTTTAAAACAGATGATAATACTGATCCAAGTAACTATAGGCCAATCTCTCTGCTATCTAATTTTAACAGAATCTTTAAAAAATTGATTTTCAAGAGAATAGAATCTTTTATTGAACAACATAATCTGCTTTCCCCATTTCAATATGGCCTCCGTAAAACACTTTCAACTTAGCATGCAATCCTGGATATTGTGAGCACCATACAGACAAACATGGACAAACGCTTATTCTCGTGTGACCTTATGGACCTAAAGAAAGCTTTTGAGACTGTAGATCATAAAATTCTACTACATAAGCTAAATCACTATGGTTTCCGTGGTGTCATCAATAAATGGTTTTCTTCTTACCTACAAGGCCGAACACAAACAACTCAAATTGATTCGTATATATCTGCTAGAAATGATATTATCTGTGTTGTACCGCAAGGCTTCGTCTTAGGCCACTATCTATATTAACGATATTCAAGAATGCTCTGAAAAGCTTAAGTTTTTTCTGTTTGCTGACGACACGAATATCCTATATGCCGACAAAAATCTTAGGTCATTGGAGTTAATTGTAAACCAGGAGCGCTGTAAATTCTATGATTGGCTAGCGGCTAATAAATTGACCCTCAATATAAAAAAAAACAAACTTTGTGATATTTTCTCCTGCTCAAAGAAAACTTACCTATCAACCTAAAATTATGATATTTGATAACGAGCAGAATAAAAATGTAGCTTTAGAATGTAAGGAATTTATAAAATACCTAGGGATACTAATTGATATTAATTTAACTTGGAAACATCATATTGATCATATAACAATTAAAATTAGTCGAACTATAGGTCTAATACCTAAACTACGGCATCTTGTTCCAAAACACACTCTTATAAATATCTATCGATCTCTTGTTGCGCCTTATTTGAGCTATGGGCTGATAGTTTGTGGCCAGGCGCGTAAATCATATCTTGATAAGCTTCTCAAGATGCAAAAACGAGCTCTACGATTTATTTATTTTTCTGACCGCAATCAGCATGCAATTCCTCTATTCTCCGATGCCGGTATTTTACCGTTACAATTTTTCTTATTATGAACTTACAGCTAACCTGATGTTTGATATTAGACACAGAAATGCGCCTAGAAATATTCGAGACTTGTTTCAAGACATTCCCAATATTCACCCCTATAATACCCGATCCTCTGCTTCGCTCAACTTTTACACACAAAGCTCTAGGCTCTCTATTCAGTTGAACTCGTTTTCTAGAATTGGAACAAAAATTTGGAACGAGATGCATTTAACATTAAGGAATCTTTCAAAACATGACTTTAAAAGAAAAATTAAAAGAGTACTTTTCGATATTCTGTCTTCGGAAGACTCCTATCTTGACATACGAAACATCATTCTGTCTGTATGTATTTTCAGAATAATAAGTATAGCCTTAATTGTATTATTATAGTATTTTTGTAGTACCTTTGTTTCTATACCTACTCTTTTTAGTTAACTTCCTGATTTCTGTAAACTTGTATACCTACTTTTTTAGTTAAGACATGACCCACCTAGATTAGCTAGCTACATGTGGGCATGTCCAATTTGTTAAAATACTTATTAGAAAATAAAGAATAAAAAGAGAAAAATGTGCTTGTCAAGCAACCAACGAAGAACAAGTGGATTACACCCTATGAACCCGTGTTCTATATTGTGTGCAGCATCCGTGGTTCCCAAATAACAGCCAGGTGTGTGACAGATGGACGAACAGTTTGCCGAGATGCCAGCCACTTTAAGCTAGCAAATGCAGTAATCAACACCACTGATGAACCAGAGAAGAGTGAGGAACTACAAACACCACAGGCAGTTCCAGACTTTGAAAACCCAGAACAGGGGACTCCGCCCAGTGTACTACCTGTCCCACCAGATACAACCAAAAACGCAGAGAAGCCACAGGAACCACCCAGTGCAGAGAAAATACCGGAACAAGAAACTGAACCAGAACAACTGAGCAGAGCATAGCCAACCAGTGAACAGACCAGCAGTGACGAGACCCCGACGGGAAAGGCGCCAGCCTCTGTATTTGAAGGACTATGTGTTAGCTTAACAAGGACACTTATTAACAGTTGATTTAACTTCGTTATCGGATTGAAGTTTGCTAGAATTACAAGCTTTTGTTAGTTTGGGAGGGAGATGTAGTATCCATTTCTCCACACGCAGCGCGAGCCTACATTGTATCACGTGATATCGCATTAAAAATACCTTAATATAGGAAATTAACAATGCACTTTGACAACACGAAGAAAATTAACGTTACACTAAATTAACGCGAATTTTTCAAAAGTTAGATTTACATGCCTTAAATGAACGCTAATTTTTCGATAAGCACCTTGCTTTATTTACTGCGATTTTCATATTTCTGCAAACTCGCACTTTACATTTCTGAATGCCAATCTGCCTTTTGGCTTCCGTCAATAAAACCTTCCAAGACAAGTGCACGGATGTTTCTAATTTTTTTTTAAAGTCTAAAAATTTGGTTTTGAAGCCTAACTAGACCCTATCAATTCAAAAGATCTTTCAAAGCCTCCGTGAAATCACCAAGAGCTGCTCACTCGTTTGATTGACGGAAACCAAACCGCAGTTTGTTGTAGTAACACAAATTCGCTGCACTTACAAAGGTTTTGTAACGAAATAAAGGTGCTTTAAAATAACAATGTTGTAAGATAGCGTGCATTAAATTTACATCGACATTAATTAAGATACATTAAATTAACGCGAACTTATACTTGTTCAGTATGCAAAAAACCGTTGCGTGGTCATAAAGGCAAATGCAAAAAATAGTGTTGTTAACCTTTCGTAAAAGCCCCAGTAAATGTTGTGATCTTTTCTGTTTGTTCGTAATTATTTTTAAAAAATTACCATTTGGATAGTGATTTTTTTAATCAAAATTAAATACAAATTTTAAATCTTATCTAGAGCCAAGTAAACCCAATGTACAGTTATGAAGTTTATGAGAAAAAATACTGAATAACTGTTGGTGAATGGCTTTGTATAATACAAAGCAATGTTCCGGGGCTTCTTTGATAAATGTACTTTGGTTCAAACAAAGTGTCTTCGTCAGTGTTCTCTGTCTTGAGAAGCTGCAAATCCTCTTGACTGGTGGGACTGGTATTTAGTTCTAATATTGTGATAGATGCAAGCTGGGAGTGGTCTAGTGTTATCCCAACCCATGTAGCCACAAAGCCATCGTGTGGTCCATCTGTATGCAACAGCTCTTATGAACCTGAAAAATAATTTGAATGGATCATTTCAGGGTGCAAAGGGTCTGTGAATATTCAGCAGCAATTTTTTATTCTATTTTCACGCTTAACATACATTCTGGCAGATTTTGTACTCACTCATTTTCCGAAACTCCACCTCGGCGGCGGTAAGTTCCTCCGTCCTTATTTCTTAACAGTGGCGCCACTTGAAGCAAAACTGCCTGGTTTGTTATCGCGTCGTAGTCCACGTGCTGGGTTATACAAGAGACGTTTTCGATTGACCCATCAAACATCATCTTTGCGAACTTCCCTGCAGCTGCGAAATTCCAGCGAACCCACTAATGTCTCGACATTACACCGTTCACATTGGCACCTGAAATAAAAAATATTACGAAGTTCGTGTCATACGCAATCCTTGTAAGCATGGAAGCGACGTCTAGTAAATTTGGTACTTACCAAGACTCCACGCTCACACTTCCTTCGTATCTGCTTTCCAAAACGGCCGGAGTCAGTCCATCGACGTCGCTTTCTTCCTCGGAGTCGCCACCACCAGTTTCTTCTGAAACCACTGCGAGTGGCTCGTCTTGATAGGGAATTATTTCTGATTCAATAACTCCCCAATCTTCTCCAGAATCTTCACTTTCCATCTCACTTTCGGAAGAATCGAAACACTCGCTTACTTCCGAATCGTCTGACATTTTTCGCTCGAAAACACAGCAGACGCGATCGTGTAAAATGTGTGAGACTTGACTGAAGAAAGTGCGAAATGGACAACGCAGTCAAGTAGACTGACGTCACAACCTTACTCTAGTTCCCAGTCCCGGCGACAATTTTTCAGCGAAAAAATGGCTCGTTCCGCGGCCAAAAATGAGCGTAAAAACTTTTCCCCCTCATTTTTAAAGCTGAATCCGTGAATTACACATTTCGATGCAAATAAAAACGTAAAAAAAAATTGCGTTGTTAATTTCCTATAATAAGGTAGTTCTATCCAACATGGCGTGTGTTCACTGACGATCTTACAACTCTTACAAACTGGTTTCAGTGTTTCCCAGCTTACCCCGGTTGTTTATCCGGTACCGGTTCCGGTTCCATTTTTCAGATTTCCATACGCCCGTCCAGCCCGGTCTGCCAGGGTGAAAAATTTTCACGACGCCTAAGTTGCCTTGAAAACTTTTCAAGGCAACGCACGCGTCATAAAAATTCTACGTGACGTAGCCAGATTTGCATGATCACAGGATTATTTTTGCATCTTTTGTTTTAAAGTGCCATTCCGGCCGTACTTGCTAGAGGTAAAATGAACCTTCATTTTTAACCAAACCAAGAATATTCACTACTTATCCCTTGCGTGATTTTGACGGTTAAAAGCACGTAAACAAATTCCTGCAATTCATCCCAGTCCAGTTTTCAGCAAACCATGGCCCGACACTTGAATTTCCGTCTAGCTCGATTGATCGACTACAAAGACATCCTGAAACTGTCAGAAGGAATACATGGTCCACACGATTATCTCCCAGTTAGGTACCACAAATGGATGGAGATGAAGAATTTGGATGTAATACTTGGCTTTTCAGGCGAGAAGCTAGCATGCCTCGGGGCTTATTCCATTGTTGACGACGGAAAGACATTTATCGGTCGGACAGGGCGAGTGTTGCCGGAGTTGCGTGGTCAGGGTATTGGCAAACAGCTGTTACAAGCTTTGCATGATTTCGTGCGAAAGCAATATCCTAGTGTACAGCGTGGTCGATTAATAGGTCCCAGGAATCAAAACGCCGACGAATACAAGAAAATCTTGTGCCAAGATGTATTGATTTGTCACGTCGAAAATGCGGCTCGACGATCTCTGAAAATTCCCAGCATTGATACAGTGAAAATTCAGTCTTGTACAAAGGAGTACCTCTGCGATGCGATCTTCTCTTCTTGTCAGGTAGCGGAGACGTTGTTCCCGAACAATGTTATCATCGCGGATTGGTTTCCAATGGAGCCCCTGCGATCAAATGTTGATTATTTGATGCAGGAAAATGATTTACTTTATTCTGCGGTCGAAAAATGTGCTGAGGATGTTCTTCCGAGATCTATCAGCGTTGCAGTTCAGTATCAAAGTGTGAAGTATGTAAATTGGTGTGTTACTATATATAGCAGCGACCCAGTTCTGTATCAAGCTCATCTTGTTCATCAAGTCAAGCGCGCCTGTGAGGGGATCGAAAGTGATTTCACATTCCAGTGTAGACACGACCAAAGGTTCACGAAAAATGGAAGAATGGTGTTGGAAGAACTTCTGCAAATCAAATCAGATGAAGGCATAGCACTGGAATTGGCAAATCTTTACGAAGCGAACTTATAGCAGTTTACAGCCAACCGGCTACGTCACGAGGATGCATTGGAATGGAATCTTACAAATTGTTTCTGAAAATGTTACCGAAAAATACACAATAACCATTCTCTGTCAATAATAACTGAAAGATAATCGGAAGCTTAGTCATTGGGGCGCTAAAGTCATACAAACTCTTGGGCGTTTATACATCTAATAACCTCACATGGAAAGTCCACTTTACAAAAGCGGTGTATGACAATAGCCATCTCTAAAGGGTGGAACAAGGAAGAAGGAACGGGGAACGGGGAACGGGGAACGGGGAACGGGGCTTTCCTTGTGCTTTCCTCCTGTTGTTGGCGGAATGAATGCAGCGCATTTCGAGAATTTCCTACCACTGGCGAGGACAAATCTGAATCCAGACGAGTCCGTTATCTTCGTGGATGACGGAGCATTGGCGCACCGAGACCCTACCGTTCGCGCCCCAAAGACAGAGCTGAAAATGCTTCCTCCTTATAGTCCTTTTCTAAACATCGTGGAGCAGGCAATAAGTGGTCCGAAAGCAGCAGTCAAGGCCGATATCTCGCGTCCGGAAAGTCAAAGAGATGTGGATGACAGAGATGAGGCCAGAGCCCGAGGAATTCCACTAGGGGAGTTTCGAACACAACAACTGCTAGAAATAGACTGCAGACTACAGACCGTGCAAACCACGCAGACTGTGCAGACCGTGCAGACTGAATACTCTTTTTTACTTTTTTTTTTCGGTGAAATCTTAATTTTACGAAACAAGAACATTAACAAGCAAGACAAAGTACTCTCAGTTTTACCTTGATCTCGACTTCTTAAGAAGTCTTAAGAAGGACATTGCCTTATTGCTAGCGGAAATTGTTGGCCGAAGAGACTTAATAGAGTGAGGAAAATTATTGAGCTAAATTGTCGAGAAAGCAAATCTTTTCCATATTATGACACCAGTCTACACATAACACTACCGCTAATTCACTTACTCTTTTCACCAGGCTTTGTAAACAATGCTGAAGAATGAAGAATAAACAAGTTAAAATTAACAATTTAGAATTACGTGTCTTATGATAACGTGTCGAAAAACTAAGAATTACTGAGGAAGTCTCCAAACTCTAATCTTCACCTGATATGGTGCAGTATTTTAGCATCGTCTTTAACTGGTCAACGATGCAAACTTCAGTTTACGGAGGAGCAGTGAATCTGACATCAACTTGAAATGTTACTTCAGGATTTGAAATTCCATATATATATTCTTTACAACGTGAATATTGAAAAAGAAGACGGCAGTGCTTCGTAACAGTCGCCCGCCATTTTGTTTTCCTAGTGCCAGGTCACCGCGGATCGATACAACAGTGCCAGTTCGTCCCGGATCGAGAACCAAGAATCTGAGTCAAATGTAAATGCAAAAACTAGTTGAAAAAAATACTCAGTCTGCACGGTCTGCACAGTCTGCGTGGTCTGCACGGTCTGCAGTCTGCAGTCTGCATGGTCTGCGTGGTCTGCGTTTTGGGGTGACCTGTGACCGCAGCTGGAAGTGTGCAGTGGTACCCCTTTATGCAGACCTATCTGCCAAAATGTTTAAATAGAGAGGTTATTGAAGGGTAAGCCGAAATTCATAAAATAATCGGCAAATTTGTCATTGTTCAATTGAAAATCGATGTTTGTACATTAAATGTAAAGAACGCTCCATTGTTTGTACAAGCGCATTAATATTTGTCTTATCCACACTAACGCCGTCCAGGAATGCTGATGAATTTCAAACAGTGTGATGAAAATGTTAATGAATGGTTTATGCACTTAAATTTTTGTCTGATGGTGTTAATGACTCGAATGTTAGCCTTTTGTATGCCGAATGACGCAGAATGCCTAAAAATGTTATTGAATGTTAACAGAAATGCAAAAATCGTTATTGAATCTGAGCTACGTGAAAATGTTTGTTTCTTGGCGCTCGTGAATGTATCTTCGCGCTATCGGTCGTCAATTCACGCCATAAAAATAACCAGTGGAAGACTGGATGTGAGTATTGCTTGTGTCGAGTAGAAATGAAATCAAACGTCTTTCTCTTTGTGGTGAACATGGGACCAATGCGCTAATTTCTCAAGACAGAGTGAGTGAATTGTTGCGCTTGAAAAACTACGGAAAAGGATCTGCACAGGAAAAATATTTGTGGTGATCAAAAAGTGTCATCGATTCAGTGCCCGCCCGTGACCTAGTTGCCTTGAGCGCGCGAAACAGTGGACAAAAAGATGGCAAGCCGCTGGAGGTTTTTTGTTCATGTTTGGTAGACTTCGACAAGAAATGTGTGGGTTATACGCAAAGGTCGCATTGCTTTTGCAAAGCCTAAAATCCACACTTGTAGACGGTTTACTGGTTCACAAGCTAATTCCATTCATTTTGAAATAAAAATTGGTTTATTAGCTATTACTTATATCTGATGGTGTATTTCCCATCCTTCTCTTATTTTGAGAGAAGGGAATTTTGCCGATTTTGATGCTCTTTCGTTGGAATTCAAAAAGGCTTACAATGGTCTTATCACATTTGTAATTTATGCACGCATTGTGTGTCTATTTGCTTGCCACCACGAACACTCACTCACACATGATGACATATACCCAGAAAAATTGATTTTGATAAGAAAGACTTCGCACGTACGGTGCATTTTGGGGGGACTATTCGGGAATAAGGGACTGTGCAAGGATTATCAGGAGGAGAGGTTGGGGGGGGGGGGCTGAAAAATGAGCTTTAAAGGGGAAATTATTATGTAGTGCCCCATCGTTCGCAAAAGCAGAATTAGTTGAGCCCCCCCCCCCACCCTTGATCTCTTTTTTTACTATCCCCCCTCCCGTCGGAAGTTTTTTCCGAGAGGAGTACAAGCCAAAACCCCATTATGACAGCAACATAAGGCGATGCAAGAGGGAGGCGAATCTCATCTTGGATAAGCTTCATGCCATCACAGAAGAAATAACTAAACATGACTACAGCCTATTTACAGAGGGTGAAAAACTTAAGACTGGGCTAAATTGCCTTCACAATTTCAACAATGAGAAACGACATGTCAAGTCTGGCGTTAAAAAGGATGTGTCACATCTTGTTGAGGAATTGCGGCCAAGTCCACAACATCTGAAGCAAGAAAAAGGACAGAGCAGAGAAAAAAGGGGGAAAGAGGAACCTTTCAGCTTGTGAAAACAGAAGAAAAAGAGCATGGCTCATTTTCCATTCCCTGGGAGGAGCCCCTCCTTGCTGAGGACTTATTTGGTATTCCCCAATTGGTAACAGTTGAGTTGTCTGTGAAACCCTACATTTGTTTACCTCAAAGACAGACAAGGCATGCTTGTGCAACCTTTGCAGGGCAAACTGTTTTCCCAGTTAAGCCCAGGAGATTGTCTGGGACTTCTGCACCTGAGGGTGAATGAACTTACAACTGTCTTATAGGACAGTGTCTAAGTACAAATGGTTTGTTTGGGACAGTAGTAGATGTTGCTGCAAGTTATATTTTAAGTTGAATTTGGCCTTGTAATTGATACCTGGATTGTAGAAATTTTATGACACAAATAAATTATTTTCCAGGGACTAAAAAATCTGGTAACATGTCTAAAATGTGATGACATTTCCTGTATAAACTTCACAATTTCTAAGAACATTAAGCCTTGAGAGTACATTTCCTGTTTTACAATGCATGTGGAATTGTTTTTACAACAACGAAAGTTAGCCCCCCCCCCCTGTAATAAGAGTAATTTTAATTTGAGCCCCCCCCCACCAATCTTGGCATTATTTTTACTTGATACTCCCCCCCCTTGATAATTATTGCAAAGTCCCTAAGATTAGGCGGAATGGTGGGTTTATTCATTTTTTGCAGACTTATTCCGTTTTCGGAATTAATGGCATAGTATTCCAGACTATTCCCACCGTTAGTTCTCAGGTCACCTCTGCAAGAACCATTCCGTTTTCGGATTGCGCGTTCTTTTGGAAAACCTTATTCCTGTTATTCCGTTAATGCTAAGCAGGAATAGGAATAGACATAATAGTCCCAAAAGAGTGCACCCTTAAACTCGCTTAATACAGTAGCTGAAGCGAACTCGGAAAGGGACTATTTATCAGGTGAAGTGCCTTAAAGATAGGGACAAATAGGAGAAAATAGGAAGTTGCTCAAAAAACAGGAAAAAATAGGAACAAAATAGGAACTTGACGCCCGGCCTTTCCGAAATAGAAATCGATATTTATTTAAGATTTGGTGCCTACATTAAGGAATATAGTTGATCATAGACAAGTCGTTCAAGTACTTTACTAAATAGCGAAAGAGTTAATATGGGCCGGTAATTGCCTGGGTCTGTGGTGTCTCCACTTTTATACTCAGGAGTAACCTGTAACACTTTCAATATGTCAGGAAGAGGACCAGTTTCAATAAATTGGTTGTAGATATACATTTAAGGTACTGCCCATGGGTGAGCAGAGTAGTATAGGGGGGATGACTAGATCAATTTATTCAAAATGGCCACCGGTGGAAAATTCAACCCAAACCGGTTTTTTAATGAGATGCAATCCTTGAAGTTATAGAGGGGGTTTTAATGAGATGCACATCACGTAGGTGTACGAGGGTAAATCCAAGATGGCCGCCGTATTGCGCTTTAAGAGTTTAATCACATGCAGAAGATCTTGGTATGTGAGGGGTTTAATGAGATGCGTGTGTGTATTGGTTTTGAATTGTATTTGGAGTGAAGTGTATTGAGCTCTAGTGGTACGGTTCCGCCCAACCAGCCGGGTAGTGTCGCGCTTATATAGGGAAAGAACAATGGAGTAGCGAATAACCAATGAGAAGGCATGGACGTCCCGGTCAAACGAGTTGAAACAAGCTTAAGGGTTGGTTAGAAAAAAACAGACCAAACCAGTTTTCAAGACACAATCTATTTTAATGACTTCAAAACAAACGAAGCATCGAAAATGAAGACTTGGCAAAATATCTACACAATGAAAAATGAATGAATGAATGAAAAAAAAAACTTTAGAAAGAAATCAAATGGGCTCTTTATCTCAACAAAATGTGGCAATCTTTCAGTTCAGCTATTGTACACGTCTCACACCAGTTTTGTGTCGGACATGGTCAATTAAGTATGGTTTTAAATAAGTTGTAAATATGCACTTTATCATCATTCCACGTGAATAGTGATCAGTTCTTCTGATGGAGCTTGAATCAGTGAATTTTGATCGCTTGTTGAGTTTTTATTTTTACATTGATCTGTTCTATGAATTCCATAGAATCTTATGGTTCGCTTACCCTAATGCATCTTTTAGCTGATTGA
>BLFK01000650.1:676607-689707 GCA_014634185.1 Astreopora myriophthalma | reverse complement strand
TGGTCGTTACTGCGCCGAACGTACCGCAGCAAAATCACTGCAATTTGTCACCTTCCCTACCACTTATATTTCTTCGGAAGAAGACAATGGCAATGGCGAAAGTTCTCCATTATTGGAAGGTTCCCGAAGTCAATCAGGGATTATTTCGCCAAGCACCGACCGCCACTAACAAACGAAGTTGTTGGTTTTTTTTAACTTTCACCGAAGTCCAAAGTACACTTCCAGGATTGGGAAGTGCGCTCTGATTGGACTACGCAAATCGTCGCTCGTTTCAGCAGACGTTCGTTGGGGAGGAAAGATTGCGTGACGAGCCAAAAGAGCGTCTGCGAAGGAGACTAGCTCTGACTACTACCTGGAGATGTCTTTCATGGTGCCGAATTCAACTTCAACACGCTTTGAAAATAAACCTTCTTCCAGTTGGGTTTCTTGAAGCTTTTATCTTTGTTTGGGATGTTTACTTTCATGCGCGACGCCAAAAGCTTGAACTGAACTTTGACTTGATGCTTTAAACATACCCGTGGTGGTCAGTATAAATAAGGGCTTTTTACTTTACTTTACTTTAAAGAGAGAAAGCGGCAAAAGAATTCCATTTTGCAGCTTGCAGCTTGCAAAATGAAGTTCTACATACATGGTAAATAGGAAGACTTACCCAGGTACAGAGTTTGCTCTTCGTCTGTCAAGCTCCATGTCAAGTACTGTCCACAAAAAAAAGGAAACGTAAATATGCAGAAAACGAGCAGGCATAATTAAGCCGTGTAAGAAATTCCATGGCCAAGGTAGAGCAATGCCCTTCAGCCACTGCTGACACAAAGGTGTTTCTCCGCCATTCGTACTTGAAGTGCACTGTATAGCTGACTATATAGCTATCCCAAATGACAAAATTGTAAACAACAGTCTGGCACAGGGTGGGCTAGATTAAGTAATTTATGTTGATGCTTCTTCGTGACCCAGGAAAACCTTTAACGCCAAAATACAAACAGCACAAAAAATAAGTTATAAGATGCCATCATAAATGGACAGTAATGTGGATTTGGGCTGATGAGCTGGCAATGCAGGAGGTAAAGAACCAGGGTAAGCTATTTTGACAAATATCATGCGGTGTCTTGCAATTACATCTTAGGCGGCATTCGACTGAACCCACTATGAAGTACTAATGACAAATAAACGGAATACGCTCCGGTCCTATTGAGGTAAATCGTGGAAATTTGACATACCTAATCCACGACAGTTCCATTTTGCCCAATCTAACGTACCCTTCCAGTGCCGCAATGTGGGTTCAGAAACTGATTCCATGTACTTTAAGGTGGCTTGAAATGGTTTTTAGAGAAATTCCATACAGTCTCTCGTTCGGGATAATAACTGAATTTAGGATCTCCGTACCACCGTAAATTTTAACGCAGAAACGGAGAAAGCATCATAGATTTTAAATATTTTTAGCGTGAAAGCTAACACAAAGACGTAGTCTATTTGACCACCAAAATCGACTTCCCCTGCCTTATTTTGAAAACGGGACGGTGAGATTTTTCGTGTTAGGTTACAATAATGTTCATGAAAATATCTTCAAATTAGTGGACTTTAAAAAATTCTGTCGGGTGGTTTACAAGAAAAATGAACCTTTTTTCCTACCTACAGATTTTTCTTGAACCGTGCAAGAAACATGGACCAAATCAATGACAGTTATCATTGAAAAGTGAGAACAACTGACCGTCTGGAAATGTAGGCGAATAATGAGGCGACAAGACTAAGATTAAGATTTTCACTTTTAGGGTGGCTGGACACAGTTTTTAAGTATTTATACTTCCTCTACTTCAGTAATTAGGCTGCACGAAAGCTCAAACGTGGTCACAAACAAGCGCTGCCGCTTTATACTTCAAGTGCTCTTGCGGGCTGTTGCCATGGTAACGCATGGAGCTGAAAACAAGGGCTGAAGGATGTTTTTATTCTCAGGCCCGATCGAAACGCGGCTTCACACATGTGCCGAACCCAATTCAATAAAGTTCGACTTCAGAGCAACTTTGGAGCAATGACTGATTCATAAGTCGTACTTTTGGGTCACACTAAACAAAGGATCAGGTAAAGGACCGGGTACGCGTATAACTTCTGGTTTAAATTATCTTAATTTATGCGTCACGTTCGGCACATGATCAGAACGCCCTTTGAATCAGCCGTCGCTCCAATGTCGCATAATTCAACAGAACCTGCCGAACTTAACGTTGTTTGAATCTCTAAACCTAACCTGCCGAACCAAATTGATTCAAAATCCGCTGTTCTGCCGTGCTTAACTCATCAGTTGGGTTCGACACAGACCTGGAGCGGCGTTTGGATCGGGCCTCATTTATGCAAAATTCACTTGTTAGTTTTTTGGCAGCATTCAGTATCACAGCTGTTATGATTGAATTTTAACAGACGAACTTTTCATAATTTGCTGACTGGCGTTTTGTGGTTTTCTCGGATTTTTTTCTGTTAAATTTCAGATTTTTTCTGACAGACCATTTTGTCGGAAAAACTTGCGTTATGTAACGCAACGCAATTCAGCGTGCCTAACCTTACATCACTCTTCGTTTTTCTTCACATTTCGAAAGTACTTGTGCGAAATACTCGGCATGCGAGACTTTAAGCAAATATTTCAAGAGGAAGATTATCTATTTTGACAGGAGTCAGGTCCGCCATTACTTGGTGTGGTTCCGACTGATCAGCCCTCAGTTTGCTGGATCGAGGACTGGATCGAGTAGAAAGTGACGTCATTTACTCACAAGCTTAAAAGTGGAGTGTGTGAATGCGGCTTAATTAGTATGAAGAACACAGATTTGACAATCTGAAAGCAAAAAACTCGCCTGCTGCATACTAAATAAGCCGCAATCACACACTCCATTTTTTGAAGCCAGTGAGTAAATGACGTCACTTTCTCCTCGATCCAGCTATCTGAGGGCTTATCGGTCGGAACCGCACCAAGTAATGGCGGACCGTTAAATAAAAAACATGCAGTTAAAATAAACAATCTTCCTCTCGAAATTACTGAAAAAAAATTCACCTGCCGAGCATTTTCAACACAACTGTTTTCGAAATGTGAAGACGAAAACTGAGTTTTTTCATCATAGTAGCACTTTAAGATATAAGCCATAACGAAAATTAATACATGAGCGGCGATGAGGTTTAGTTGTGTAGTTGTTTTGTTACACGTATCATTGACAGCTTAATTGTGTTTTAGTTGATTGCTATTAAATGTATTGTGCGCAAGACTTCCCCAGGATAACCGGTGAAATAGATATTTAGGAAATGACGTGTGCTTATCTTGGGCATAGAATAAGAGACGTACCTTAATAGCAAAACGCAAAAACGATGTATTTCATTACTTAGAACGAACACAGGAGAGAACGAACGTGTATTATGACTGTGCGAAGGTTAATTGTAACCTGATTTGATGGGAATAAATAAAGTTATAAGGATTGATTGTTGAGTGTGGATATTCCCGAGTACATTTATTTGTCGTCTGAAGTATTCTTACTGAAAATTTCTCCAAAATCTGACCACTGGTTCCCGAGAAATTGGGAAAAACAGGCAATAGCCGTCAGCCTCAAATGTTTGAAGCAATGCGCATGCCCAGCATTTCGTACGTATGATTTTTTTTAATGCTTTGATTTACAAAATGGCAGCCACTTTACACCGCATTTGCCGAGCCATCGCGAGCAAGAGAAAAAGTTCTTTTGCCGTCGCCGCCATATTTGATTTGTTTTTCAAAATCCGCGCTGGCCTTTAAAAAATACCACTGACCGCGAAAAAACTGTCTTCAACCACCTTAATAGTAACTAAAACAAAATTCTCGAATTTGATTGGTTATCGGCAGCCCTGATTTCAGCCTTAATGGGACAGTTTGTAATTGGACACTTTGGAATTGGATAGTTGTACGCGTCATGCCTGAGTATAACTGGACAGTACGCATCTTCAAGCCCACTGTCGTCGCAAAGGCAAATAACACGTCCCTTTACGATTACAAAACTTCAATAAACAGGGTACGGGTACGGATGCGGGTACGATACAGGCACGGTAAAAGACGAATGTGACGACAGGATAGAGAACTTGACTTAACTTGCACTAAACTTTGACTTGTAACTTTAACTACAATCTTACCTACTAGCCCGAAACTACCACTGAAAACAAACTAATATTAACTAGTTACCAATATATAGTAACATGCAAAAATTAAAAAACTAACAAGTACGAAAACGACCTGCTATGACAAAGAACACTAATGACCGAGAAACCTAAGACAAGAGCACTAATAAGATAAGGGAAATGAACTAAATGGTGTTACAACGTTAAGACAACACACAAAGCTAATTACGATACTGTACATTCCGCGCCTCTACACCCACGCTGGTTCTCTTTTTGCCCCTGCAGGTCTAAACGACTAAGAAGTTGAACAAATTTACGTAACAAATAGGTAATGACACTTTCATGCTAAACTCGAATTTTGTTATAGTTACGATTAATTCCTACGGTAACAGGACTTCGTGTCGTACAATTCAGGGAGTAATCGTGCTAATTTTGAAATAACTCGCCCGATTACTCCCTGAATTGTACTCCACTCAGTCCTATTACTATTACTTATAGTACTTTTGATTCATAAGCTCACGCAAGATCAGGTACAAGTAGCACGTGGAGACTCAGTCGTACATAACGCGCTAGCAACTGCTTACAGATGTTCTAAAAATGTATCCCAAGAAAAGTCTCATTCCAGAATATCTCCAATAGAACACGAGCTTAGTCAATCTCGTACCAAGGTCCTACTTGTGATTGAAATGTAGGGCCTGGTAAAGTTCGATAGAAGCCTATTTTTCATTGGCACCTGAATAAAATCGTATCTGCTTTCTGATTGGTTGGTTCGTTGTTCGGTCTCATCTGAGCTCTTCCCTGCCTTTTCGTGCCTTTATGCAAAAAAAAGCAGAAATGAATGGAGTCGGACGCTTTGAGGAGATGCCGATTGTGTGGTGTGAAGCCAGTTAGTAAAAAAATTTCATTTCTTCTCTGAAAAAGGGCAATCCCTTCAGTTAACCAAAATTTCTTCAGAAGTCTGCAATAACTTCCTGCAACGCTTCCCTTTGTTTCGGCTACAGTTTCAAGTGTTTTTGTCCTCTGGACTCGAGGACTTTCTCAAGAACACCCTCAAAACAATCCATTCCCTGGCAATGTTCTGGTGCCTCCCAGAAGAGGCCATTAACAGCACAGCAGGCAAAGGACTATGGGAAGTGCCGTATTTTGGTACTGAAAATCGAACTTTGCCAGACCTCCCACGCGCTTGGCCGTGGGAGGCCTGGGTACGAGACTAGAGCTTAGTTTGACCACTATTTAAAAGGCACAACTGCTGGATCTTGTAATTACTACAATCAAGTGCCCACTACGAAAAAGTCGTTTTAAGATGAGTATAAAAGTAAGAGCTCGAAATACCTTGTTGAGTTTGCTGTAAAGTAAGTTTTAAATCTGCCACCTCTTGGTTCAGGACAGAGTGACTCGCCAACAAATCCTCATACAGGTGTTGATACTTTTGCCTTTCCTTGCACTTTAAGCCAAAGTAAATAACAACTAGGACATCGCTCAACGCAAAATTTCCTAATGGTAAATGTAATGCCCACCACAAATGTGGTACAGATAAACGTTCATGTAATACAGCGATGTCATATGTGGATCCATTACTTGTTATTATAGCAAGGAACTCAGATTCACACACTATCCTTCAAACGCTGAAAGATCGCCAAAGGTCCACTTAGCCAAGAAGGCAAAAAAACAAAAAACAAAAACAAACACAAAGACGCAAACTAGAGTTAAAGATGAATGTCACAGTTAAAAAATGAAGACATGATTATGAGCACCGAACTCACGGTTGAGGAGTCAATGATCGACACAAATCCTTGCCGAGCTTGACACAAGTCCGTGAAAAAACACAACGTCCGGTTCACTCATACACCAGTCAATCAATGTCCATGTTAACTTACTACAGGTAAACTAATACAGACATGGGCCGGGTTGTTCGAAGCGGGGTTATCGCTAAACCTCGGTTAAGTGTGATTAAAACCTATAGGTTGTCATGGTATTTAACAGGGATTAGAGCTAACCTTGCTTCGAACAACTCGGCCCTGGATTGATATAAGTCAAGACTGAGATGTGCAGTAAAAAGGACCTACAATATTAATTACCATTGAGAAAAGTGACTCAGTTTCTAGGACAATATTTCAGTTCAAGGTTGCAATCCTAACGTCAAAACTGCTGTTACGATAAACATTAATCGTACCTCGTCATCTAACTTGGATTCCAACTTCTTCTTTAATTCTTTCCAAGACTTCTCCTTTGATTTGCTGTTTTTGTCCATTACTTTAAGTTCCTCCCGCAAGCGTTGCTGATCCACAGAAAGTAAAAAACAAACAAATAAGCTTTTTGCGCGACGAATGAAATGATAGCTACTGTAACTCAATGAATCAATAACTATTTTGTCCGCCCTTGTGCCGAAACTCGTTTACAGCTAAGAATAAATAAGGAAATAAATACACACGCACACACGCTCCAAACAGATGTGTCATTTTAACGGCAGAAATGCGTTAAGCTGTCAATGACGCAAAGCCTTAATTTCAGGAAACAAAGACGGACGTTGGTACAGCTGCTAAGGAAGACCCTTGGGAAAGTTATCCCCCCCCCCCCCAAATATATGGAAAACGACTACTGAGCCAAGTAAACAACGTGAAATGATAAGAACGAAAGCGGACAAACCCGTTCGCACGGCTTTCCTTCTTCAAGAATTAGAGAAAAGCCCTGGAAACGAGGTTAAAGAAAGTTTGAAACTTAAACACGAAGGCGCGCTATAAAAGGGATGGCTCCTCCCCCTGTTTCAGCTCGAGTGAGCTAACAAAACAAAATCGTGACCAACGATCACAATGAAAGAAACACCGATATGGTGGGAAGTGTGACTTTAGGTGTTGCTAAATGTTCAGTAAATGCATGGAAGACATAATTTACCGATTTTTGTTGTCTTATGAATGATTTTCTACCGCTCGCAAGGTCTTTTATTGCACAAATTTTCACAGAGCTCTGTATGCATCGACAGTTGATTGACAAAGGATTCGCAGGTACCTAAGATATCGCTCCTTTTATAGCGCGTCTTCGTGTTTAAGCCTAGTTCCCACTTGTGTGATAAGCATAAGTACAAGCAACACACGCAAGCGCAGTAGCGTTTTGCTCATTAGCACCTTTTGTTAGGGCAAAGGACACTAATCCACAACAAGTTAATGCGTCTGCGCATGTTTCTCGGAACTGGGCTTTACACTCAACGACATGAAAAAGGAAGAGGTCACAGTCAACCCTTGCGAGCGCGGAAAAGGGAAAATGAAAGCCAAGACCTGGCGTGCGTTTCCCACAAACCCCCGATAATTTTCGGGCCCATTTCGGTGGCCATAATTTTAACTATATCTTTTGCCTCGAAAACAAAGAGATAGTAGTTTCAAAAATTGCTTTCCTGGATCGAGAACTTCTCAAAGATCATTTTAAAAAAGAGCAACTGTTTATTAACAATTTCCTTGTTTACCATGACACAGTGCTCCGATCAGCAATTCCGTAGTACAGTGTGTTACACGAGTAAAACAAGTGCACGTCGATCTCGTTATTTTCAACAACTTGCCTGCACTACATTTGGGACAGGTATGAAATGAAAGATGCCTGACCTCCCCCATGCAGAATAAATACACACGCAGAAAAAAGGGTCAGAGCATCTTTTTCACCGCAATGTCTCCATACCATGTCTGCAGCGGATTCCACAGAGTTCTCTGTCAGTTCCTTGATTACTTTCTGATTTCCTTGGAGATTGATAAAATAAGTTCCCAAATTAATAACCTCCTACGAACCGAGTGCGAGGGCCGTAATGGGAAATAGAGAGCTTACGAAAGGACGACGACGACGGCTACGAGGACGTCATTTAAAATTGCAAGTTCGCGTTATTTGTATCACTACGCAACTATTTCATGTCGTTCCGCATTTAAAATGTGTAGTAACTGTCGAGGAATTAAACTGGTATGAGCGGGTTAGAAACGTAGCGAGAGAACTGAAAATTCATGGTCACACGCTAACGGCCTCCAAAGAACCTGAAATTTGGTCATTTCACGTCGTTAATTTACGAGATGACGGCAAAGTAATCTACCAAATTGTAAAACGCACGCGCAGAGCATGCACAGCCATTGTTTTTGCTCACTAAAACTATTGTTCCATGGCGTCATTGTTGCCGTCGGCGTTGTCGTTTCGTAAGCTCCCTGATATTGGCCCGAGGTCGTGCCAATATAAAAATACACCACTGAGGTCCAATATTCCCCAGTACGGCTCGAGTAACTTGGTTAGTTCAAAGTTTAATATACGGCAATCGGGTCATGCTTGTTTGTATCCGTTAAAATGCACTTCCGGTCACTTTGCATTCAAAGGGCTTCCACTGTAATGTGCTTGGCTTTTGATGACGCCAGCATCTCAGAAAGAACAAACTACCACGATTTTGCGAATGGAGTATCTATACGTTTTCTTTTCGCAGTTTTAGTTGCAAATTTTGAATACAGTGCCGGCTTTCGAAAACAAAATCCTGACCAGTAAACAACCAACCAGAAATCTCAGATTTACCTCATGACTACCTCGCCATAAAATAACAACAAATACTTTTCCCAAACTTTTACTTATCACAGGATACAAACGAACAGATACATTTCTTAATCAAGCACCTTTTTCCTCGTCTTGGCATTTCAGCAAATCCCTACAGAAAACAAAAACAAGATTTTTACGAACAAGGAATAATCCATTGAGCCAGGACTTTTAAGTCGAGTACAGTACTTTCTTGCCTTTTCAAGGTCGCAATTTCCTTGCTTAAATCAACTTCTCTTTCCTTTACAGCCTTGTGGTCCTGACAATATAAACAAAGGAAAAGTTTCAATAAAAGCACTTCGCTGGAGTCGGTTTTATACCCGGGTATTTTGCAATACTGCCTACCATTGCTCCTCCATTCAGTTTAAGCTTAGAACTAGAAACGTCTGCTACATATAATCCAATGTTAAAACATCGCACGCATATAACATGCCTTCCTCCTGGAGTAATAGAACAGAGAAGATATCATGTGCCCTCGGGAAAACAATCAGTACGGCAAAGTCCCCCAACAGAGAACTGCAAAGCCCATTTCAGCATATACCCACAGAAAAATGAGCTACGCAAATGCTAAATCACTCCCGGCCTGGAAAGAGGACCTGATACCTCAAGACTGGTGCCTCGCGGATCGCATCCAAATCCCCAAAGAGAAGAACTCAGTTGGCATTGGCAACTTTCGCCCGATTTCGCTGCTTTACAATCAGTAGGGCAAAGCCCATTTCAGCTTATACCCACAAAAAAAAAACGAGCTACGTAAATGCTAAATCACTTCTGCTTCATCATCCATTTAAGGGATAGGATAAAAAAGCACTGAAGGTTCCTCATCAGAAACTCTCATCATGGGTGCAACGTATAAGCTTCTCATGAAGTTTTTTTCTCATTGTCGAAATCTCGGGTGCAACACAAGCATTCTCCATGACAAGGCAAGGCATGTACATGTATGATATTATCATTAGCCGAGCTGTTGTTGTTCTTTTTTATACCTTTCGTGCGTAAACTTGTTTGATTTCAGTCATTTGTCGCCCGCGTAGCAGGCGTTCAAAGGGGAAGGGGAATTTCTGGAGCGCGAGAACACGAATAACGCGAGAGGAGGAAAGGAAGGGAACTCTTTTGTTTCCCTCTTCCTCGCACCTTCCGCCTTCCTTGCCCTTCTCTCTCTATGCACAAGGGTGAGCCAGGTTCAGTCGACACTATCTTGACACTCCAAGAAACTAGGGGACAGTACCGGTCTGTAGGAAACTATACTTGCAAGTTTCACCAATATATGGGGCGGCACCAGTGTACGCTACAAGTACGACTAAGAGCCTCTTTTTATGAGCTCCGTTGACCGGGCTGGCCGCTCGGTTTCCCAGATCTCGCCTCAACACTAAATAATTTGTTAAAAAAATAATAATAATAATAATTAATGCGTTCATACGAGAAGACGAGCGGGCCCGGATGCCAAGACTTCGGTAACTGGGATGGAAAATTTTCCATATGAACACTTCACACCGGTTATCGGGATGAATTTTGTTCAGATATCCATCCCTGGTGTTCAAGAAAGACAAAAGCTGTCAAAATGAACACAAAAAAATTGTTCATTTCACCCAACAGTACCACCTTCCCTACACTACGCAGTTTGCAAATACAAAATCCGTGACTTTCACAACTTCACATTACTTCAGTAAGTCTTTGAACCGTAGCTTCCTTCTGCTGAAGAGTTGAAGAGAATTTCACCTTGTTGCTTTCAAGTTGAACCTGTAGGATGTGAAAGAAAGAATTCTCAAATATTGCCTGGATTTATATAACGCCATGCTGTATTTTCTGTGGTACAAGTATACAACCAAAATTACAAACTACCCAAGTTAACAAAAAAAAAAAAAACCACACGTTCCAATGTGTCGATCGAAATGTCAAGACTTTTTCTTTTTCACCGTGGAGGAAGATGTTCTACTGCTCCAGATTATGGTAATGAACGAACCAAAATGAAAGAAAATGAGAACAAAAGTGAACAAAAGATTAAAAACAAAATCATCTCTCACCTATTCACTAATTTAGCTATTGCCCACCCCCCCACCCCACTTTTGTGCAAAAAGAACACTTAATAATAATAAAGAAAATAGAATAATCAATTTTCAAGCATGCACCCCACCCCACCACCCACATTTGGCTCACATGTTTGTCTTTAGCCCCCCCCCCCCCAAAAAAAAAAAACACTTGCTGCACGGGCTCTGCATGCCGTTCTATCATCCTAGTATGTACAGTTGTGTAGGCCATTTGCATGATGGCATCATTTCACAACTAAGACAAGAATACTTTGGTAAAATGCTTTGTTATTGAGATGACAATAGAAGCCACTCAATATACTCTGCTCTTGCTAGTAAATTTACGCCATCATGCTCATGGCCTATTGTGGTTTTCACACAATGAATTTTAATTAATATGTTCCCAACTGAAGGTAGAGCAGGCACCTGCAATTCTTGCAATCTTTCTTTTGTTCTTTGCAACTCGCTGGAGGCATTCATATAAGCATTTTTCTTGCTTTCAAAGCTTTCTATGTCGTCTGAAAACATAAAAATTAAGCTGCCGTTATTATGCTCACCTTGAATACGTCAAAACCAAACGACGATGACTAACCCTTAGTTAAAACCAGTAAAGTGATCACTTGTAAAGATCGAGAAAAATTAACCCTGTCGCTTTGCAAGTGAAGACGATTGGCCAGTGCTACTGACGTGTGGAATTGGAAGCTTAATGAGGTAATAAAGAGGTTCCACGTTGTCCCTTTTCCCAGCAGGAGTTCCATTAATAAGTTTACCCGCGCTTTTCATTTACTAGCCGATATATGTGGTGTGCAACCAATCTCTAGAGGCACAGGTAACAATAATGAAATGTGCAAATGCTGGATAACGAGCAAATGGAGCTAACGAGATATCTATTGTTTTCGTTAACCAACATGGCGGGCGATGACGTAACGCGCACACTACGTATAGGTGACACTTGGCAAGGGTAAATTTTCCACCCCGTCGTCTTCCACGTGTCGTAGAATCATGCATTTGCATGAAATCAGCGTTCACAGAGAAAAAGAGTAAACAGGCTTGACACTTCATTGGAAGATTTATCTGGGCAAACTACAAGATCCTATAATGCCAGATACCACGCAGCTGTTTAAAACCTTTAATTTCATTGCATCGGGTTCGGAGGCAGCTCTATTGAGAGACGAATGGCGCACTTATTGTAGACGTCTTACCCATGACCGCCAATTTGGATGTCAATACCAAGCCGAGATTTGTCGTCGTTACCGCTATAATCAAGATTATTATCATTACTCGAGCGTCCTGTGCATGGAATAGGACGATTGGTAAACGGTTCTTCATTTTTGGTCGCAAATATGCAACTAGTTAGCAACGCGCAAGCGGAAACGAGACGTTGCCAGTGAATGGCGGCCGCTTTCCGAGTGAATTTTCAAGACGATGTGCCATTTAGAAAGAAACACTGAACTTGCAGATTTAAACAGGAAACCCTCAGGGATACCTTACAACTAAAGCACTCACTGTAAATCGATCAAAAAATTCAATTTGTCAACCTACGTTGTAACTGTTTTTCCTTGCGTTCTAGGTTTTGTCTTCTTTCACGCATTTCTTCATCGCATTCTCTCTTGTGTCTGAGGACATAACGATTATACAAACAGAATTGAATCATTCACTCACATACTCACTCGAAATGACAAAGGAATCCTTTCTGTTCAATCCGATAGCAGCAGGACTAACCAGGCCAAAAATTGTTTTGCCCGCTACATTGCCCAGGCCCTGATTTTTGCACTGTCTGGCAAAGGCTAAATACCACGCTGAAGCTAACAAGATTTATAAGCCGTCACGTCCATTCAAGCAACAGTGTTCCTGCCCCAGGGTGATCAACTGTTATAGTTCAACCTCTTTTCTTGATTGCTTTTAAATCGATCGCACAGAGGAAGGCTATCAGGGAGCAGTGCCTACCTAACTTCTGTAAAAAATCTCTGAATGTCACAACGATAGGATTTCATTTGTCAGTTCAGTCTTCGTTTATGTTTTACTCGAACCTTTTTTTCCTGGATTCCATATATATCCTCATTTCGATTCTTTCACTGCTGCAGTTTCCTTAATTGTCTTGTAGCATCCAAAAATTCAACCTCGATACCCTCAAGAATCGACTGATCAGGTTTTGGGAAGAATAACAGATGAGGTTCAACAGTTCGTTTTCCCTTGAAAATTTAATGTTGTCAAAAATAGCATACAACTAAACCCAGAAAATGGAGCTTTTATGTAAGGTGGAAACGAGGCAGCACAGGATTTCAGTTAACTTTGGAAAAAAAACAATTTTATTTTTTAGGACCCCGTTTTTCCCCTGGTTTTTCATATGGGTTTAGGGACCGTTCATTTCTTATGAGGTACAGGAAGCTGGTGGGATTTGGGGGGGGGGGGGGGGGG
>BLFK01000650.1:648495-665358 GCA_014634185.1 Astreopora myriophthalma | reverse complement strand
TTTGTTGTTGTCGATCGGCTCATTCAGCGCTCCACAAGCGGAATACTCAGCCTATACTTATCCGAATCAAATAACCGTGCCACCGCAGCAGTTAAATTCGAAAATATTTCAAAACAACTCCATTAAGGGACGAGAAAGCAAAGCTGTACAAAGTAAACTTAAAATTTCGTGACCGAACTGCCAAACCTAAAGATCACGTGACCAAGCAAACAATGAAATACATTAAAATAATTTCCATTTGGCGGGAAAGACACGACACTCGCGAAGCTAGGGCTGTCGCGGATTATTTTGTGTTTGTTGTGTGACATTTAGATCAGCGTTACATATTTTGAACATTTTTCTTAGCACGTGGACAGATCACGCGGTTGACACGTGATCACGTGAACATTGAACATGCTGTTGTTTTGTTTTGTTTTTTTTGTATGGAGTGTGGTTGTAGAGTTCGGTGTTGAAACCCGTTCGCTTGCTGGAAATCTGTATTTTTAGTGGAACATTAAAGAAGATAGATAAAATTCATGACAAGGGCTGGGTGGGCAGTTGATTTGGAGTGTAAATATGTGCTGTCTTTGCTGAGCCAAGCGATGTTGTCTATGCTCTTTGGTTTCCTGATGTCTCCTTCTTCTTCGCTGCTCGCGCTGAATCTGAAGTCGCCTCTCACGTTTCTCAGGAGTTTCGTTGTTTACTCTCCTTCGGCAAATATGTCTTGTCCCTTGTGCGTGCTCCTGTGGTTCATTTGCATAACAATTTGGTCGCGTTTGACAAATACTACACATTTTTCACTCCTCGATGAAATTACACGTTCGGCCTCAATGAATAAACATGAGAGTGCGCCATTGTGAGGCAGCGGTTGCTGCCTAGCAACCTTCCCTTTGTCTGACGTCATTCATACTATGTTTGCGAACTGCTGCTAGGCAACAGCACGGACACCTTCGGCGATATATATATTTTCCGCTCGAATTCGCACGGCTTAGCTCCCGAGCGCGGGCCTTCGGCCCGACAAATTTATTAACCTCGCTTCGCGAGGAATCACACTGACCCCTTCCAAAAATTAATGATGGGTAGTCCAGTTAGCGAGGCATCAGTTGTCATATCAGATTGTGCATTTTAAAGCCCCCTGTCATGAAACATGGGCAAAGCAAGACAAACCCCCAGTCACCATCAAAGTTCGCCCTCTCTCAACTAGTCAGAGCGGGCCTACCAGCAGTGTAGTCTGCCGAACATACACTGTTTGGGGGACCTGGGGAAGCAGAAATTAAAACTTACCTGTTACACTCGGTGGGTGTTTTTAACAGAATAGTGAGCTCTGTCAGGTGAGAAGTTTGCTCTAGAAAGAATCTCTAGAACTAAGTCAACGCTACGACTTACCTTGAGAGCCTCTAACACGCCACGGCTTCGAAAAGCCTGAAAAAGACTCCTCCTGAACTCTTCCGACGACAATTCCGCCATGTTGACAAATTTAAAGAGGGCGGTATGAAATCTAGTACCCAGTTTACGCGCACTTTTTTTTTTTCCTCCTCGAAAGCGTTAGGTACTAGGGGTCCGTTCCTTGATGGAAAGTTAATAGATAACATCGACCTAAACCAGATGTACAGCCCATGACATATTACACCACGCATCACTCAGTTCTTTGTATACCGAGAAACATCGGCCTAAACCAGATGAGCGATCCTGCCTAAATAGCACTTCGGTTAGCCTAAATAGCGCTCCGGTTAGCCTAAATAGCACTTCGGTTAGCCTAAATGGCGCTCCGGTTAGCGTACATTAGCTTAGATTGCTTGCGGTAAGCTTTGATATTAGGGTTAGGATTTTCAGTCAAAAAAATCGAGAGCTTGGCAGAGCGACATCGGTGGATTGGTGGATATGATTCCCGCTTGGTAGTCCGGTGATCTGGGTTCGAGTCCTCTCCATGCCAACAATTTTTTAACTTCAGAAAAAACAGTTTAAGTGTGATTTCTACGTCACGTATGAAAAATAAGAAGTTTCACATGGTTTAAGTCGATGTGATCTAGTTGCCTCCTTCCTTGATAGCCCCGTAACTTTTCGGGTTTATTTCCGGCTCGGTTGGGGGAGGGGGGTACTCCTCTATATAGGCTACAGAGGTATGTGCCGCCTCAAAGGGTATGCTTTTTGAGCCGCTTTTGGTCTGTAAGCGGGTATAGTTTTCAAGGGAACCAAGAGAGGGTATAAACGTATTTGTGCTTTCAGCTCCAAATGAATAATAGAGAAAGAGAAGTAACCAACATACATAAAATATGTAACATAAGAGCTGAACTTTCGGGTGAATTCTCTACTTCGGTACTACTCAGCTTCACTTGGACAAGTTAATGGGATTCGCAAACCGAGCACAACTTTCAGAAGCGAGGTTGATGTACGGAGGGCTTCTTCTTACGCTCTTGTACACTAATAATGACACGTGGACCATATCAGACGTGACTAAATTAAGAGTAGTTCATGCTGCGGGAATCGATGCTTTCTATGAAGGAAGGCGGGACTATTCTCCAAATGTGGATGGCTACAAAACAAACTCGGAGGACCTAAGACTCAAAAACGAAGACTCCTTCAAAATCGTGTTGAAATCATTGCAAAATTGTTCGAGCATGTTTCTCGATGGAAGCAGAAACAAGGAGCAACAAGATTTGCGATTATCAACGAATTTGACCAGGGTCTTCGTTTTGTGCATAATCCCATCAAAAGTACAAAACGAAGACCCCTTAAAAATCGCCTTGAAATCACTTGAAATTAACTCGAAACAGTATTCTCTACCAGATCGTCCGAAGTTAGATCCGTTCGCCGCTTCAGTTTGCTGTAACCGGCGTCGACAGTGAAATCAAACATTCCCCATTCTCTCCATTCACTGAATATTCTTCGTCTACAACCTCTTATTGGTACCCCATTCTCGTCGACAGGCCTACTTCTATAGTAGCATTCCATAACTACGATATTCACTTGCTTGATTCATTGCATCCTAGCAGTAGTTTGATAACGACCGGCTGCTCGCTGCTGGGCCGAAGAGTACCTGCCGGGCGAGACACCTTCACTGGTAGTTCCGGTCTCATTCACGCCGCTTTCCGATGAATTATCACTAAACATTTTCGCTCGTAAGAGGGTGGTGTTTTAAGGTGTCACTAACACCAATTGTTGTTGTTGTTGTTGTTGTTGTTGTTTTTGAGAAACCATCTCTAGGAGAGCTGCCCACCAAAACTTAAGAGCACTGCCTGCCCATGAGGCATGACTAAACCCCGCCGGATGCCAACCCGGTATTTCAAAGGCACGGGGTTATTGTTATTGTTGTTGTTGTTGTTGTTGTTGTTGTTATTGCTATTGTTGTTATTGTTGTTATTGGAGGTCGGCTAGCAATGGAGTTATTTCAGTAGAGTTATGACTTAGAGTTAGAGTTAACGACTGCCAAAATCCTGAATTCAAGATTCTGGAAAGCCAAAATTAAATGAACCGACTTGACTCTTAAATCATGGTTTAGACCTAATCACTAAACTTTAAGCTAACCCTAACCAAAATCATGAATTCAGGATTTTGGAGGCTTAACTCTAACTCTATAAAAGTAACTCCATATAAATAACTCTATGAATAGCCGTCCCCTTGTTATTGTTATTGTTATTGTTATGATCCTCAAAGTCTTGCTAATTTCACTTACGGTGCCGAGTTCAATCCACGAGCTCAGGGCAGTCATAAGTCTGCTGGATTACTTGATGGATAGTAGTGAAGTATGTGAGCAGTTCCAAGGAGGACGATCTTTTGTAGCTCTGTTATTCTGATCTTGCCTGAGATCTTGCCGGTATAGTTTTCTGTTCCCTTCTTGACAAGCCCAAGAGCACTAATGATCACTGGAGCAGTTGCTGTTTTTATTCCCCATGCTTTCTCAATTTCTATTTCAAGACCTTTATACTTCGAGAGCTTTTCTAGGTATTCCTTTCTGTGGAGATAGACATATCAATGAGCAAGCAGGTTCTGTCCTTCTTACCTTTCACGTCCTCCTTATCTTTCATCATCATCATCATCATCATCATCATCATCATCATTATCATTATCATTATCATTATCATTGTTATCGTTATTATCATTATTATCAATATTATCATTATTATCATTATAATCATTATTATCATTATTATTATTATATGAAAAAGATAGCTAGACTTTATCCGGCCCGGTCACTGCCCCACCAAACCGCTCGTTGGGGTACTAGTTCCGCGTCAAGTTGAGTCTTCCTTTCCTTATTGCTCAAAATCTCTTGGTCATTTCTCTGGACCAAGCCTCCCAAGACCTTTCTCATGGTCCTCTCTCCCTCCAGGAGAACAGTTATTTGCACTCTTGTGACCAGTCTTGAGGCATCTTCCTTGTTGAAGAGTTTTTCCACCGCTTTGGTCGCCTTGTGACCACCCCCCGCCGCCAAGGCATCCGATAACAACTGGGACGATGTGCACTGCCACGCCTGGCCTCTTTTCCCTCATCTCGAAGGTGAGTTGCTGATACTTGTCCAGCTTAGTCCTGATCGTTCGCTCTCTGCTCTCCTCTTGGGGACACGCCATATCAGCAATCCATATTCTCCAATCACTTGCCTCTTCCAGCACAATGTCGAGCCTTCGCGGTGCTGTTTTCTTCCTCATATTGAAGGTGAAGTCCCAGAAGAGTTTGGGTTGCCCCTTCTTCAGGACTTGTTCTTGTTCCCATCTTTCTCTGTACAACACTGTTGTTTCTGGCAGAATGCCCTTAGCGATTGCCTAGCTACCCGCCAGAACCATGAGTGTGCTGTTGTGCCTTCGTAAGTATTCTGTTCCGGCTAGTATTTGACATCCGGCTAGCACGTGCTGCACCGTTCCATCGCATTTGCCGCATAATCTGCATTTTACGGTCGATACCCGGAGCTTCAACAACCAACATCGCTTGAGTTTCGACTCGCTATGAATTACGGGGATGTACTTTACGGACAGTCACTTGAATTAACTTGACAATTTATTATAAGCCACAATCCAAGATCATATCGTAAACTGAAATAATAAAAAAAACTAAGCTAAAACCTATTTTACAAGTATGATCACATTCCGATCATTCCATAGCAAAATAGTGCACTCAAACGAAAACTAGCAAACACAATTCGTCAAAATCAGATTATTATACCATGAAAACGCTACTTGATAATCAAACAAAATAGTACGAACTAGTGGAGCATAGCTGATATCAACAAATCTCAATGGCATTCACAAAAGGCTATGCCACGTGTTTGAGTTCTTAACAAGCTGCGGTCTAAAACTAGCGAAAGTACAATACAAAAACTAGCGAGAATACAATGCGAACCTTAAACCTAAACATACTGTAATTAAAAGAAGAATAAAATTGACTTACATAACAGTCCCGCTTTACCGATCTTTCCCAAACCTTCAGCATTCTTACAAATAACTCCACTGAAAACTTCTGATCCGTCCGGTAACAGGGCCAACGCCAACTAACTCAAATACGGTTTTCTGGCCGAACTGTAACCTACTCTAATATCACGTGGGCATATCAGATTTAACCGAGCTTAAATTAAATATCCCGAGCGGTAGTACAAAGCCGCTACACTGCATTTGCCATCCACAACTTGGAGTCCCCGCATCTGCTTCCATTTCCTCTTGCAGGTTGATTATTCCAGATGCCTTCTGTGGTGTGATATTTCCATTCAACTACGGATGGTCTTCTCCGCTCTGTCAGAAGTATACTCGGCTTTGCATCTGTTTTTGCTTGCATTCATTCTCCCATTTTCTATGAATAGGCTATGTGTCCTTTTGATATTGAGCTCCCGTGGAAGATCCATCCTGTAGCCTCTTGTCTCCTGTAGGAGCATCATAACGGGAACCTCTGTTAAGCAGAAACCCACAGGAGAATAACTGCCCTCTCTAGGAATCCACAGTGAATCGGGATGCACCGGCTCTGCTCCCTGTGCCCTCCAAGTAGTAGATAAAATATGAGCGATCGGACGCGAATATTTTATCCTGCTTGTGAAATGAATACATTAAATTGAATGCAAAGTATTGTTATGGGATTCGCTAATTGGACATGGATGCCAAAATGCTGTACGTCCCACAGGAGATGAGACAATAATAGAAATGAGACAATAATAGAAATACTCAAAATTTTCAGTGACTGCCAAATCGCCAGTATCGCAGCAACTCGTTTTCGTCCGCCGAAAACTGAAGAGGAAGAAATTTCCTTACTGTCTGAAACCGTACCTAAAAACACCAAGTACAACACAAAATGGGCGGTGAACGTTTTTACTGCCTGGCAGAATACGAGAATGAACAAAAAAGCGCAGTTGGAAACATCTGGAGGCAACGGACTTGAGTCGACCAATGTCGAGGACCTGTCAGTCCCACTCGAGCACGTGTCCGCCGACAATTTAAACTTCTGGCTCTGCAAATTCATTTGTGAAGTTGTTTTCTGTTTTAACCTGTATATTGTTTGTATTTTAAAGGTTCATAGTGTTTCGAAAAACACTAGATGGCGAAATGAAGGACGCCACAAAGTGCGGAGTCGCGCAGGCATCAAAGATGTCGGAAAAAGAGGAGATAACAGAGAGAGAAGAAACAATCTTATGGGACATGGCTCTACTGGGAGCAAATACAGTTGAGTCGTTATTAAATACAGTGTATTTTTATAATGGCAAGTTGTTCGGTCTACTGGCCGGTGAACATAGGTTGATTCGCTTGAGTAATATTGTTGTTGAGGGAAACAAGATAGTTTTTGATGAGTTTAGAGGCAAAACGTACAAGGGCGGCTTAAAAGATTTGAAAAATAAGCCACGCTATATTGAACACATTTGTCACGAGAACAGGCAAAGCCACAGCCCTTGCCTAGCTTCATTGTATTCAGTTTACATCGAGAAAATTCGAAGCCATGCAGAATCCATCGACAGCTTCTACTTTCGTCCCCACAGGAGGGGGAAGTTTGAATATGAGAAGAGTCCGGTTGGCTTATGCACACTAAACAAAATTCTTCCTGAAAAATTGTTGGGAAAGGCAGGATTGCCTCGCAAGACGGCACATTGTCTTCGTGTTACCTGTGATACTCGATTGTTTCAGAATTCAGTAGAAGAGAAATTGGCGAGGGAAAGAACAGGACACAGGTCCAATGCACTTTTCGGTTATCAAAAGGCTAGTGATAAACAGGTCCAAAATGTAAGTAAACTTTTGGCACCGGTCAATGACTCACGCAAGTCGGGTCAAAGTCAAGCGACTGAGAAATGTAAAGAGTCTGAAACAATTACTCAAGTGCTTGAAGATTTACCAGACAGTGATTTTGATTTGTCCGATGATATTTTGGCTTCTATTCCAATGCCGGAAAGTACAATAAGTTATAATGAAAACATCTGTAGAAATTCTGTTTTCAATGACTGCACAATTAATTTCGTAGTTAGGAAGTGAATAGTTCCCTTAATGTATTGATTGCTTGATGTTCACTACATTGTTCAGAAAATAGCCAGATTGTGTATACATTTTCATAGAGTAAAGTTGATGGGTAAATAAAATTAAATTCTATGATGAAAATATGCCCCTTTTGTTATTCATTTTAATCAGTAGAGATCTGTATCAAAAGTTAATGAATACTAATTAGCTGAGCAGGAGTTTGTATCAAAAGTTAATTCTAATGTTTAATAATTCATCAACCCCAGCCTTTCCCTGCTACCTATTCAACCCCTCCCCGAGCATTCAGACAGTTGATTTGTATTGGGGTTTACAGTTGTGTACATGTGATCAAAATACTGTGCTGGGATTGGTTTGCACCCTCATGAATAATTAATGAGTTTTACAATGCTTAATTCAAGCCTTGTCTTGCAATTCTTTATCAGCATCTTAAGTACCTCTAGCACTTGCCATGGTAGCCCTATCCACTTATAAACCATAAGCATCCATTCATGATGGACCATATCGTAAGCCTTGCTGTAGTCCTAGAAGGCGACTGCTAGGTCCCGCTTATGTTCTCTCACCTCATCCATAATGCATTTATCAACCAGCAGTTGGTCTACTGTACCTAAGAACCCTACCTTATGTAGCTCCTAATTGCCCGTCGTCCGAAATTCCGTTCCTTTGAGCGTGATCCCGCATGTATCTTCCCAGCAGGCCTGTAAACAGCTTATAATTATATGACAAATGGTCGATAATCTTCTTAAAAAAGAGAACCTCCCCCTTGGGAATGACTACCGTCCGTCCCTGGGTGAGGCGCAGCAGGATGTTTTCAGGGTCACGGATCCACATGATCAATGCTCTCTCAAGAGCTTTCCAGGAGCCACTGAACTTCTTCCAGTAAAAGCTTTGGATGCCATCAATCCCAGGCGATGTCCAACTCTTCCGTTTCTTTATGGTGTTCCCAATATCCTCTGCCGTAATCTCAATATCCCCGACATCCCGTACTCTCTTCTTCAATTCTTCACGAATCTCATCCATCCATGGTTGCATTTTGGTACTGCTCTCCTCTTCCCACAGGCCTCCCCAGAACTCCACGAATTTCGCCATGGCCGGGGGCTCGCTCTTGTACTCCCGACTGCCATTTAGCTGCCGGTAGAAGGCACCTTCGTCTCTTAGGAACATGATGTTGTTCCTTCGTCTCTTCCCTTTTTCTCTTGCCTTTCGCAACAGCACCTTTTTCGCTCTCATCTCATCTAACCTCTTCTCCCTACTGTTGTAGTTTAGCTCACGAGCGGAAAGAAAGGGCCCTTATCGCACACTGAGTTCCAGCTGTTTTTCATTTCCGGCTGCCACATTCCTTCCGAGGAAACACCAACATGGTGTCTCCATACAAAACTCTGTAAAATCGCGTGACACGTTTCGGCAAAGAACTCAGAGACGGTGAACCACACAGACTTGAGACTTGGAAAAGTTGTTTATCTATCAGTCTTTTCTAACATTCATTTTCTTGGCTTCTTTCATTCAACTGTTTGGGAGATATATCCGAAAGAGTTCAATGACAATAGTACTTTGGACAATCGAAACAGGTCAATGACAATAGTAATTTGGATTACGAAAGTATAGAGTGTAGAGCTGCAACAAATCCAGAACGTTGCTGTTCGTTATGTCACTGGTACAAGGAAATATCACCATATTACTCCTGGCTTAGTACAACTTCACTGCTTGCCTGTTTCATATCGAATCGTGTTTAACCATTTTCTTTTTGTCGATAAATCATTGAGATTTGTCCGCAATATATAACTGAAGTCCCGGAACATCGGAAATCAACTCGGTCTCTACGCTCGAACTTTCAAGACCTGCGCTGCTGATGCAGCCAACGTGTAGAACCAAAACATATGGTAATAGAGCTTCTTTTTATGTGCTCCGAAAATTTGGAACACTGTTCCTTTCGGAAATACGACAATCCAGTGGAGCTTCATTATTTAAGAAAAAAATCAAGACTTTCCTTTTTACTAAATTTATTAAGAGTAATTCTTTATCATATTTTTAATGAAAGAAATATTGTGAAGTATATGTGAAATAATTCATATGTGAACTGCGGTTGTAGATGAAAGTGAAGAATGATCATCGCAGTTAATTTTCCGATTTAAGCAATTGGAAAGGAGAAACCTGAAAAAATCAGGGCTTCATGTTTTTTTATTCTAGTTTTAGGTATGTTGCTAGTTTTTAGTTTCTAATTTTCTTAGAGTTCATTTGTTGTAAAGCGCTTCGAGCAAATAGTGGATGTGTGCGCTACATGATTGTGAGGAATTTGTATTTCGATTTCCGGATATGTAGGTGACGTGGCTCGAGTCCCATGGTGCAAGCGTTGAGTACGCGCGAGTATTTTGTGTGCGTGTATTTTTTGCTTTTTTGGTGTTATGGTAAAATTGAAAGTGAAGAGAAACAAACCAACGCCTTGGATATTTCCCACATATAAATAAACTATTGTTATTATTATTATATAGCAGAAGATTCAACTGAATGCTACATTCTAATCAAGCTGCACCACAGGGCGCAAACCGCAACCTGTGAGCCGTGGAGTAAAAAGAAAAAAATAAATTAATTAATAATAAAAAATAAAAGTAAATAAACTTAAATTGAGAGGTAAACTCTCTCTATATATATGTATATATATTAAATAATCCTTAAAATCTATGTTGTGTGTACAGTCCTCTTTCCGAATTTCTAATTCAGACTGCAACCTTGAAAGTCCGGGCGATATTCAACGTGCCCGAGAGCACTTTCCTCTGCATCTTTCGCAGTACGTCTGTGCCTCTGCCTCCCACGAGCTCACGCATCGTGACATCCAGCTCCCGTGACCACCGCCCGAGGGCATCCATTATGATGTTATATTGCTTCACCTCGTAGCCAGGGGACTGCTGCTACCTCAGTTCCCAGGGAAGGGGTCCGTACTTAAGGGTCTTCTCCTCATCCTTTCTTTGTCGATTGCTAACCCACGGGCAACTCATTTCTAAAGTCACAACTCTCTTGCATTTATGATTTACAATACCTGCATCCACCCTATTGCATCTGACCTCTTGTTGATCGGCGTATATAGGGACATCCCAATACGCTTCCACGCTCTCTGACTCATACACAGGCTTGGGCTTGTCGGGTGTGTACCAGGGTGGTATCTCATCTATAAGTCCCTCATCGTACAACAGCTCGTAAAACAGTACCTTCAGTGCTGCGTCGTGTCTAGAGAGATACTTGCTCTGGGCCAGCGCACTACATCCTGACAAGATATGAGCCACGCTCTCTGGGGCCTTGCCGCATAATCTGCACCTCACCTCGTCTTCGGCGCTTGTGTGGGTCTTCTGACTCTTGTACACTTGCGTTGGTAAGAGCTGCTCGTATAGCTTAACGAGTCCAGTGATGGGCAGTTCTTCCACTCTGTGAGGCACCAGAAACACCCGACCGTACTCAAAACTCTCATCCTCCAGCCTAGTAGTCACTAGACGCCCTTGCTATCGTTGGTTTCTGACCTCATCCTCTAGCTTCTCGATTTCGCACTTCCGCACTTCCGTCTTGATCTTTTGCTTGGTTCCAACTCCAACTCCAACCCAAACTCCTCCGCGCACTTAGCCTCTTCTTCCAAAATGGACCTACGCCCCGTCCTCGCTGGTTGTTCTTCGAACTCCCGTACCATTCCCAGTGCGGGGTCTTCGTTACCATGGAGCATGACTGCACCCTTGATTTTCGTGGCTTTGTACTCCATTTCAACAGAGCGCAGTCCCCGCCCTCCTCTACTTCTTGGCAGATACAACAATGCCTTCGAATTACATGGGTGTCTTCCCACACGCTCGACAACAATCTTGCACGCCTCCTTATCTATCTGCTTAAGCTCCATCCCTGGCCACTGTGGTGTCCGCATAAGATATCCAAGAGCAGGTAATGCAAACTGATTTGACGCTACCACCCGACTGTAATCGGACAAGGGGCTTGTCCAGATAACTGAAAATCGTCTGAGATACTCTTTTGCTGCACACTCCAGGACCACCTTATCCTCCGGCATAACACTCTCAAGTACTCCCAAGAGCTTCTACTGCTCACCATCATCAAGACATGGTATTCTAGTCGACTCAACAACTCTCCCCCCTGAGACACCAGTCACTTTTACCCCCCTTTTCACATGGGCCACTGCACACTTCTTTGGGTTCCACTGAAGCCCCACATCCTCCATAGACGACTTGACGGTCTTCCCAACCCGTTCAAGCTTACTCTCAAATGCAGCGAAGATCTTGAGATCATCAATATACAAGAGACCTGTAACCTTTGCTGTTAATGGGCTTGGACATTCGATATCCTTCAGCGGCACTGATCCTCCATGCAACTGGGTTCAAGCATACGGTGAACAGCCTTGGGCACAATGCATCCCCCTGTGGTAACCCTTTGTTGAACTTAATCCTTTCGGAGGTCTCTCTCCCCTCCCTTGTGATTGAGTGGCGACCTTTCTGTACGGCTACCTCTTCAAATGATCTTACGGCTGCGATTGTTGGATCAGCGTTGCGATAGAGCTTTACAGCTGCTTTGATCTTATTGTTCTTGTATTCGATCTCCACGGACTTTAGGCCTCCTCCACTTTCTTCCTAGACATGTAGAGTATCGCTGTCGATCCCTGGGGATTATTTCCTCCATTCTCCACGATTATCTTTCTTCCCTCTCGATCTAACTGTTGGATGTCTGCTATTGGCCAAGGTTGGGTCCACATCAAGTATGTAAGTATTGGTAGGGCATACTGATTGGACGCTACTATCTTTGCATGATCTGGCAGTGGGCTGGACCAGATGATTGATAACCTCTGTAAGTATGTCTTTGCTGCGACTTCTAGTACTTGCTTGTCCTCTTGCTTGGTGTTTTCGAAGACGACCAGAAATCTATAGGTGCTGTCTTTGTCCAGGCTCTTAACGGGTTCTAGATCAGCAATCTTCATATCTTCTCCCCCTTGCTCGACTTGTCTCCTCTTCACGTGTATCACTGCGCTCTTCTTCTCATTCCACTTCAATCCGATGCTTTCCATTCCATTCTTTACGACCGTCATTACTCGCTTCAGCTTGTTCTCAGAGGCAGCGAACAGCTTCATACCATCGATGTATTGTAGGTGTGTGATCTTGGTTGATATAGGCTTAGATAGCCTGTAACCTTCAGTTGCCAGTAGTTATATCGGCTACTTCAGACCAGATTTGACAGGTAGTCATCAAATGACGTCATCAATCAGCATGTCAAAAAAGGGGGCGTGCATAAATTACAAAACAATGGGACACAACCCTAGCCGACTCGTGAACCAACACGTGCAAATTTGGGCGGGAAAAAGAGACAAGGCGTGCATGAATTACAAAACAACGAGGCATCTTGGAGCACAACCCTAGCTCAACGTGAAACAACACGTGTAATATTTTAACGGGAAAAAATAAAACGGATTGGTCGTTCTGTATTAATTTTAGCGCGGAAACATATTTTTTCGTAAAGTTTTGAGCGCGCGCGCGTGTTTAACGATTTTGTGTGTGTATAATTTTGGCGGTCACTGGAGCTCTGGCTTGGAGTGGAGCTCTGTCCTGCTCTGGAGATGAAGAGTAAATGAGAGATTACAACGGAGTAAAGACATAACTAAAGGCTAGAAACCAATCAGAAACAAACAAGATGACCTCACCAAAAACCAATGAAAAAACAAAATAAAAATAGCAGTCAAGAGAAAACGTCGGGAATATCCTAGCTTGAGCTAAGTGCTGTGTTTTCAGCTGTTTCGTAATATTTCTGTTCATGTGAGGTTGTCACAGTTCATTGCCGGTTGAGTAGCTATTGTTTTTAAGCGAAATGCACCTGGAATATTTAATTTGCTTACGGTATGTGTGCCCAACGTTTGCTTGGTTTCATGGATCTACTTTATCAAAATGAAGCAAAAAAAGTGTGGAAGCACATGCCAACAAACATGTCAAACCGTTACTAGAAAATAACCGGGAAGGCTTTTCACAAAGTGATGGGGCTTGGTTGAACGCAATTCGTACTAATGCGGGAATGTTTAATCTTTTTCCAGTCACGTTTTTAGTTACCGTTGAACATTCCAATGCTTTTTGTTCAACTTCACAGCACGTTTTTTCCGTTGGAAAATTACGAGCGTCTATTGTTACAGACAGCCGCGTATACTCAAAACGTTAATCCTTTTTATACAAGTCTGGGCAAGTTTGGATTAGTAAAGGAAACTGGTCGTGGGAAAATATGAGTATCCATTGTTGCAGTCGGTTAATGAATTGGCTGAAGTAATCTCCTCGAGCATATAAAAAGACAGCGCTTATGCACTTAAAATCATTCGGTTTTTAACCCGGTTCAAGAGAGTCAAGAGAGATTGAAGAGCGGACGTTTTGCAAAATGGAAGAGTTCAATTACGAGTTATCGGATACCACCCTGAATCAAGCCTACGATGAATTTGAGGACGAAAGATGTTTGGTGGAAGCGATGGAGCAATTTGAAGGTTAGACTATTTTAATTCTTATATGTTCCTTATGTAATTCAGTCAAGAGAGTGAACGATATATAGTGTCTATGTATTTGACTAAGTAATACACAGATGTTTTTCCGATGCATTTTGGTTTTTGAAAAAGATCAATTAAGTAATTAGAATTACATGATACGATTGTCGGGTGAACAAATCTGCTTTTACTTCAAGGCTGCAAAACTGAGCGAATGCATCGTAGCGTTAATGACACGTTCTCCGCCAACGAGGCAAATGATTCTTTAGTATGCAACACATAACTGAATGGGGTCAAAACGTTTATTTCTTAAAAGCGATTAATGATGGCTATTCTAGAAATTTTGGCTACACTGCTTTAACCTAGCTATTTTGAAAAAATCTTTATTTAGCAGCACTTTAATTTGTGATTTTCGTAAATTTTGCAACCGAAGTCACTTAATTTTCGCGATTTCACGAACGGATACTTTGGCGAAATAAGGTAAACAACTTGTATATTTCTTCTCGAACAAACGATTGTTGGTCAAAACCGATGCGCAAATGCCCTTTCGCCGCCAAGGAAGCGAATGATTCTTTAGTATGACACAACAGAACAGGTCCAAAGCATTGACTTTATTTTGTAAAAGCGACAAATAATGAGCCGTCATTACTAAACTGTAACCAATTTGCATAAGGACTGTTACCGTGGTGCAATCGATAAGCGAATTGGTAAATAGGCTCTCCGAGCGAGGTGTGGTGACGGTTCGAGGTCGTGGTCATATGCACGTGGCATGAACTTTTGTTTTTTTTTTTCCTTTTTTTACTTATAAGAAACTCAAAATTTAGTTAAGCGCGTGACTTCTTAGAGGGGTTGAATTTAAAGTGACTTGCAGTTGATACTCGTAAAGTGTACATTCATCGCACGTTCAAAATCCAGGGGCTATTAATAAGGGCCGGTAGCCGGCCAAAACCACAGGTTAGTGAGCCATCTTCAGCCGGCTACTTTCGTCTCATTTTCCCACCAGTCAAGGTGAAAAATTCTTACAAATCGTACAATTGTTAATTTATCATCGAAGAAACTTTTAGAACATTCTTCTCCCTGTTTTGAGAGGCATTTGTTCGTGCGAGTTATGTAGAACGCCTGGAACATTTAACTGAATAGTTCCCAGTCTCGCGCTTAATCTAACGAAACAACGTGGTGTCTGCACCGTAGAGGCAAGCGCTAATAAGAACGTTGTTCCGTCTTCAGTCAAGTGAGCCAAACAAAAATAAGTATTTCTTTAAGTACGCTCAATTCCATAACCGCCTACTTTTTAATTATAAACCGTCCACTTTTACATTTATTGACAGGCCTTAAAAGCTATGGTTTCTTAATCGGTTAACGCACGGTTCATTGCTGGTTCAAATCTCAAGGGTCACTTGTTCGAATCATTATGATAAAATAATGATTAGCTTTCCTTATCTTGCTATGACACACATCACAAGCACATGAACAATAATTTACACTGACTTAATGTCAAGTTTTTTTTTTAAATCAAGTAGAAAACACTCAGAAACCCAATGCTTTATGTGCAGAACTGGGAGCCCTTTTGTTTCCAATTTGACATATGTCAAACTAAATATGTTCCAGCGAAGATGTTCGTTGTAGCGCGCGAAAGGAGTATTAATTTTGTAAAATGTGGCTTACATGTCTTTTTACAAGTATATGTTATTAACGGTTTCCTGGCTCAATGGATTAACGCGGCTTTTTTTGCTCTCATCAGCTTTGATAAACTGGTTTGCATTTTTATTTCTTTACCTCCAACATTCGTAAATATGATTTGTCGTTCTTGTTGTAGAGGAGGGATGTCGGCCTGGGGTGCAGGTGTTGCGGGACTTGGCTGCTCAGGTTAATGCTGAGTTACGTTCCCTGCAGCACGAGGAAGCCATGGAGGAACAAGACTGTGCAATATGGGAGTGGTACCGCAATGGCAGAATCGAGACGGGGGCAATTTCATTTTGAATTGCAACCACTTTTTGAGCGTCGATCAGTGAAAATGGGAGTGCGTGAACGTATCTTTCGAACCCGGTTCCATCAAACTGGTTCGTTTACCCCCGGCCAAAACTTGAATCGCGCATTGGCTCAAGGGATGCAACGGGCTGCGGAAGAATTACTGGACGACCCAGATATTGAGGACCAAGACCGCGTAATGATGCGTTTCCGTACGGCCCGATACGACAACATGTTTTTTCATGGAGCTGGCTTACGAGCTCAAGACTGGCGCAACGACCCTGTGCGTGTGGATGCCTTCTTGGATGACATGGCATGGAAGTTAAATTCCAACGAACAGTTTGAACCCAATGAATCCTTCCAATTGGAATTTGTACATGTGCGCGCCAGTCCTCGTGGCGGGGGTGTCACCCGTGACAAACGTCCAGGTCATCAAGCCTCAGTCAAGTTTCGGTTGAAAAAAAAATGTGTTATCAAAATCCCACAAGATGATCAGAACTTGTGTTGCGCACGAGCCATCGTTACAGCCAAAGCCCACATGGACAAACATCCTAAATGGCGTAGTTTCCAACGTGGTTTGAACATCCAGTGCGATGCCGCTATTGCTTTACACGTAGAGGCCCATGTGGAACCTGGTAACTGCGATATGGATGAACTCACCCGGTTGGCCCTAGCTCCTTCCTTGTTTGGACAATACCGTATTGTCATGGTGGATGCTAATCGCGCGTACACATGTTTTACCTTCGGGGAGGGGGACACCACTTTGGCCATTTTGCATGAAGACGGCCACTACGATGCACTGACTTCCTTACCTGGGTTTTTCGGCCAAAGCTACTTTTGCGGTCGATGTCTTCAACCCTACAATGATGAAGGTCAGCACGCATGCCCCAATGCCGAGGGGATACATTGCCCTGCTTGCTGCCAGGATAACTGCCGAGATTACCAAGAAGCGTACAAAGCCAAACGCTCAGCCCATAAAGGTTGCCACAG
>BLFK01000650.1:644701-647750 GCA_014634185.1 Astreopora myriophthalma | reverse complement strand
AATGTTGCCTTTCGAAAAGCATGTTTGTAACTACCTCGTAGCTTTGCTTTTCAAAACAATATATGTGTATTAATAATTGATAAATTACAGCATCTTTCTTGAAAAACAGAGTTACCTATGGGGCCGTAAAGATTTGCGATCAACCCATTCGGCAAGACAAGAGACTAAAATTTTAACACGTGGACGCGTTTATGGCCATTGTACATAACTCTCTGGTGCTGATCTGGTCTGGCAATGGGGCGCACAGTCCCATCAATGAAACCAAAACAATTCTGGAGCGCAGCCCCTTTGTCGTGGACTGATCGAGCATACGTCTCCAGTGCAGGTGGGTTTAGCAGTACGTCGTTCCACCGAGTTATACGATGTCCGTGGGTGTTGTAAATAAAATCAATTACATGATTTGTGACCAAGCTCATCACAGGTACTGGACGGCCGAAACGAGGTATCATATCGCCAAATCTGCATGGGTAAGTGAGACGTCGTAAAAGCATACAGAGGCCTTCCATTCCATGTACTAAGCTTCCCTGGTTTAGTTTGAAGAATGGTGGAATCTGCAAGGCTTCAGCTAGAACTGGAAGGTCATTCTTTTCAAATCTGAATTCTGCTTTGCACCCAGCCTTGCTCATGTTATCCAAGTCAAAACGAGCATACTCATCATATGGAAAATTAGGATTTTTTGACAGAAACATTTTGTACAAAAGCACGAAATCTTCATCGCTAATAAGGTTAGCATCGTAATAAAGAATAAGGAGTAAGCGGAACTCTTCAAACGTAGCCATGCTAAGATAAATGAGCTTGAATTTATAAACTACAACCAATAACTCGACGAAGTCGCGGAGGCCGCCGTCATCTGAATCTTAAGAACTTAAATTATGGCGCGAAAATGGCAATGTCTGACCCAGTCTACCCAGTTTGTCATGTCGCCGTCACCGCGAAAACGTCTGTATCTTAAGCTCCCTATTGAAAAAGCCCTCCACGACAAGGTGCTTTGGTGCGATCATGCTGACCGACAACATGCTTTGACGGGCACGTGGTGCATGCCGGAATTGGAAAAAGCTGTGGAAAAAGGCTACACCATTCTTAGTCTTAACGAAGTTTGGCACTTTCCCGAATCCAAAGTGGGTTTATTTGGCTCAAGTTGAAGACTGAAGCCTCTGGTTGGCCGAGCTGGTGTGATACAGGAGACAAGAAAGAACAGTATGTGAGAGACTTTGAGGAGTATTAAGCCATCCAGTCCCAGAAGGTCGCCAAGAACCCCGGGCAGTGCACTTTGGCCAAGATGATGTTTAACTCCATATGGGGGAAATTTGGTCAGCAATTTAACAAGATGCAAGTTAAAGAATTCACTGACCCTCAAGCCTTTTGCCAGTTCATGGACTGCGACCAACACGATGTCTGTTACGTCAGCTGTTTAAATGAAGACCGTGTAGAAGTTCACCATCGCCATGAAAATCTCTGTGAAAACGTGTCACTGAACCTCAATATCTTTGTAGCCTGCTTCACCACCTGCTGGGCCAGGCTACATCTCTATGAGGCTCTGGAACTGCTGAATCGGGGGTTGAAGCGGAATAATGAATATTGAATACTGGCTTAAAATTGTAAAAGAATATTGAATATGGGCTCAAAATTGCAAAGGAATATTGAATATTCGGTTTTTAATCGCGGAATATTGAATACTTTCGAAAGTACTTGTGAAGAAAAAATAAATATATATTTATTATCTGGCAAGTTTGTTGTTAACTTCTTAAACTTTTCCCCTCCGCCCTCTCTGACCTCATGTTTTCGATCATGTTTAAACTTACAAAATTTGGTCTTAAAATAGGCAAAGAATAATGAATACTCGCGAAAAATAGGCTGGGAATAATGAATATTCAAAGTGAAAATATTCCGCTTCAACCCCCGATGCTGAATGACCGCGTCTTGTATTTTGACACTGACTCAGTCATTTACGTGCACCGACCCAACCATCCTGATCCTATGTTAGGCGACCATCTCGGCGACTTTGCTGACGAATTGGGGCCTGGCCACTTCATTGTGGAGTTTTGTTCGGGTGGTCCCAAGAATTATGGGTAATGGTGCAACGATGGGAAAACGGCCTGCAAAGCGAAAGGGGTCTCACTGAACGTGGAAGGGGCTGCGCAACTCAATGATGACATCACGCACCAAAACACTTTAGAAGAACTGCGGTGACCTTTGGATGCTCCTCGCACCAAACGCATCACCCAAGCTCGTAAGATCGTCCGCGATGCTAAAGCGTACGCCTTGTACACCCAGCCTGCTCATAAAGACTACCGCTTAGTCTTCAACAAACGCGTGCTAGATCCACATACAGCCATGACCTACCCATACGATTACGAGTCCCCGGATGCCGAAGACCTAGAAAACATCGAGACCCTGGCAGATCTGCTGAATGTGGAAGTGGAGCAAGGTTTTGACCGGGACGATTAATTTTTTCTTTTTTTTATGGACTTTGGCTATAAGAGACACACAGCCATAGCTTTTTTTCCCTCAAGTTTTATTGAAGAAGAAAACAAGGGACCAAGGAGTCACTAGGACGCTCGACACGTTCCCGCTTGTACATAAGGCTATCACAAGTGTTTTCACAATTTGAGTTTGAGTTTGGCTTGCATGATCCCTTTCACAATGGCTTCCGTCCAGGTTTTCTTTACGGGCAAACGGGTAATGGCTGCAATCATCCTATCATCAGCCTTCCACTTGTCACGCAAATTCTTGGCTTTGGCATAATCCATGTCGTGTTGTTTGGCAATTTTATCCAAGCGATTGATACCCGCTTCTCCACGTGCCAACCGTTTCTTCAAATGCGTCCCAGTTCCCATGTATTGATATCCCGGCCAATGAAATTCAATCCCAGTCTTCCCCAACCATTTCTGAACATCCAACCCTTCTCCGTGTTGTAGGCGTTTGCTGCAAAGTGATCTGCGTGGGGGGTTTTTACGTTTCTTAGTAGTCCTCCCCATCAAGCTTGCAGCGGGTTCGGTGTCCCTGGTCTAATTCTTCCCGCCCCGGTAAAGGTTTCAAATGTTCTACT
>BLFK01000650.1:632201-637201 GCA_014634185.1 Astreopora myriophthalma | reverse complement strand
CTACAGGGCAGCGATTCCAATGCAAGCGATGAGAATGAGTCTGTGATTTCAGAGTCGTTTGAAAGTTTCGTGGAAGAATACGAAGATTCGGGAGACGAAGTTTATACAGGAGGAGGAGAGATTGAGCCGTACACGGACGAACCACTTGCGAGTGACGACGATGGCGAAGCGAGAGAACTAGAAGCTGCTGTCGAGGATCCTGATGGCTTGGCGCCGGCCGTTTTGGAGGCAAGATTCGAACGTCAAGTAGCTGTTAGTGAATGGTAATTTCATAGAGTAATCGTTTTCTGAACGTTTCTTTATAAAATAGTGAAGTTGTCTTGTAATCACGCTGTAATCACGCAATTGTAATCACGCTTGCTTTTAGGTGCAAATGTAAACAATGTAGCGATGAATCATTGGAAGGCGCCGTCGAATTTCGCTGTTGCCACGAGGTTCTAAGCGCTCTACGAATACTGAGTTTCGATGGATCTATCGAGCGAATAAAATGTATCACACAACATGAGGATTACGGAGCAATGAGCAACAGGACTGTCCTTTTGCAAGTGGCTCCATTCCTGTGGGATAGGGATGGAAAGACTTACCGGAGAAGAGCTGGAGTGAGTGAAAATGAGTAAGTTTGATACCTTTATTTTTGCAATTGGAATTAGTCAGAAGCCATAAACCAGATAGGTATGGCTCAGTTGTATTACTCTACATTCCCACTGTATTTTGTTATTTCTCTCTTACTACAGATTTCTCAGAGCTGTCGCATATAGATGGATTGTCAGGTGGCTGTGTGGTTACATGGGCTGGGACAACAGCAGACCCTTACCAGCTTGTGTATACCACAATATCAGGCAGAAGTTTTATTCACGTCAAACCAGAGGATATACCACAGCACAAGCAAGAGAATGACAATTTTGAGGACCCTCTTGAGATATTTACATACATACAGATCCAGTATGGATGGCTTATTTGTATGCAAAATTTGTTGTATTTTCTTGTCTTAAATTAAATAATAGCTAACAAAAGATTGTTTATTGTCCTTTGTTATTCTGTCGACATGTTTCCTTTGAATGGCCACGCATCGGTTGTTTACATGTGCGACAAGTGTTGTGTGCTTTCCTTGAGGCTCTGGGATTGGAGTTGGGCAATTGACTTTCCAGAACACTCTCCTGCAGGGCATTTTGTTCCTCTTCTGTCAGAAAAAATGATAATTTTATACTCAATAATAATTTTATAATTTCATAATGTAATAATTTAAGCCCTGGGAACGAGGTTGACTTTTTGATTGCTTGAACCACATTATGACCCTAAAAAGTCTATTGATGATTTGTAAATCCTCTTACCAGTTGGACTTATTACCCACTAAGTAATAGGTTAAGACAAGTTTACCAGTTGGAAAGAGTTGAGTGATCTTCTGTGTTCTTTCTTCATAAGCTCTCACAGCATCTGCTTTTCCCACTCTGTCAGGGAACTGAGAGGTCAGCGATGCAGGAGCCTTAGATGAATACTGGGTAAAGGTCTCCTTCATTTCGGCCCTTGACAAACTAAACAGTAGTTTTTTCATCTCATCCACATAACCTGAAGAAAAACACAGGGACAATTTGTGATAACTCTGCCATACATGTTCATACCACGAATTTATTGGCTACATTTAGATTTGCAATCTTTACTGAAGTCAGTGAAATAAACATACCATAAGTTGGGGGAGTCCTGATGTCACGTACAACTTCTTCACCAACTTTAAATTTTGGATATGACACTCTGAAGTATGGGTCACCATTCTCTCCTATTTGCATCTCTCTCTGGACATTTTCATTGAAATGGAGGCTAGCTAAAACATGCCTATAAGGTAGATATCAGTGAATATCCACAAAGGGTACCAATTAGTCCTACTGTAAAGTATTAATGTATAAGCCCTCAACATCCCCCACCCCCCTCTTCCTCCACCCCTGAAATTAGGACCTGCCCATAATGATGGTAGTTGGTTTGGGCAAATTTAGGTTACTATGTGTTTTAAATCCTTACAACGATATTGTTCACCTGAAAAGTACTTTAAAAAAAACCCTCCCCAGTAAAAATCATCTCACTCAGGAATACTATACAGGGTGCCTGATATAATGTGAGTCTGCTGTATTACAATATAATCACACTTCACCTGCAGAATGTTCCCAACCATGAAAAGTAAATCATCTTTGGATGCCAGTGGTTTAAAGTGGCATGAAAACCCTCTAAACAACTGGTCTGGGCATCTGGAGATAACCGTTTAATGTCATTCAGAAGCTTTGTGGGAGTCAATACACGAGTAAGCTTCTCATATGCTGCAGTGCCTATAATAAATAATTTATACAACAGTCAATTTTTAGTAAGGTACTACAAGTTCAAGGGGAGGGGCCTTTGAGGGCTTATTCCTCGCGTAGCGAGGTTAATAAATTTGTCGGGCCGAGGGCCCGCGCTCGGGAGCTAAGCCGTGCGAATTCGAGCGGAAAATATATTTATATATATATATATATATATATTTCGCTGAAGGTGTCTGTGCTCTTGCCTGGCAACAGTTCGCAAACAAAGTATGAATGACGTCAGACAAAGGGAAGGTTGCTAGGCAGCAACCGCTGCCTCACAATGGCGCACTCTCATGTTTATTCATTGAGGCCGAACGTGTAATTTCATCGAGGAGTGAAAAATGCTTAGTATTGGTCAAACACGACCAAATTGTCATGCAAATGAAGCACAGGAGCACGCACAAGGGACAAGACATATTCACCGAAGGAGATTAAACAACGAAACTTCTGAACAACGTGAAAGGCGACTTCAGATTCAGCGCGAGCAGCGAAGAAGAAGGAGACATCAGGAAACGACAGAGCGAAGACAACATCGCTTGGCTCAGCAAAGACAGCACATTCCTACACTCCAAATTAACTGCCCATCCAGCCCTTGTCATGAATTTTATCTATCTTCTTTAATGTTCCACCAAAAATACAGATTTCCAGCAAGCGAACGGGTTTCAAAACCGAACTCTACAACCACACTGCATACAAAAAAAAAAACAGATATTCTCCTTCAACAAAAATACAGCATGTTCAATGTTCACGTGATGAATTGTCAACCGCGTGATCTGTCCACGTGCTAAGAAAAGTGCTCAAAATATGTAACGCTAATCTAAATGTCACACAACGAACAAAAAATAATCCGCGACAGCCGACAGCCCTAGCTTCGCGAGGTTTTGCGAGTCACGTATTTCTAGTTATACTTGTAAACGGGATTGTTGTTAGAGAGGGGTGTACTTGAACTTCTTCCATCCCTGGAAATAGTTAACATATAAATTATGTTCTCAGCCCTTTATAAACTAATGTAATAAATCTTGATAAAAATAGTCAATATTCATGTTTTCTTTTGCAAAGGTTACATAATAAATTAATCCAAAGCCTCTGTGACAGCACAGTTTGGTAGACTTATGCTGAGGCTGAAGCTTTGTTAGCTCAATGTCAAGTATAATTAAGACCATACAATACAATTGGTCTATTTGGAGATTTACATAAACAAGTGCTTACCAATCCTTATCCACTTTCTCTTTTCTAGTTCTCCATGATTGCAGCTTGAATATAATGGGTCTTGATGATTAGTGGGCTTGTTGGCTACATGGCGTAGAAAGGAATTCCACTTAGCAGCAATCAGTGCACCAAATCACGCCCGAGTTGAGGTGGCACACCAGTACAGATGTTTGCGAATTCCTTTGATCCAACTTGCAATAATTTCGCATCCGTTTTCTTCGCTGGCCTTGAGGAGCTTTTTTGTAATTGATCTGGCAACATGCCAAATGTCAAAAAAATGTTTAGTTTCTTTACAGGAGTCATTTATCCATTTGGCAATGCCCGTATGGCGGTCTGAAATAAACACGGACACTTTCAGGCCAAGCTGGTTCAGCAAAACACCTTTTGCATCCTTCTTTTTCCGTCTGCTGGCTGCCACCGGCCTCATTTGACTAACAGGAAGTAATAACCAAGGATTATTATGATATACATAACACAATATTTCAAACTATATGACGTGAATGAACTATGGTCTTGTAGTCGCCCAGTCCCCTCCCCTACAATTTTTAAATCTCCAAAATGTATTTCTCTATCTATAAAATGCATGGTTTCTGTGGCCTCATGATAAACAGCTGGCCTCCAGTGTTAGTATTGGCCCCACCCTTTAACTGGAAGAAACTGTACTGAATTTGTATGTTGCTTTGTGGGGGTAGTTGAAATTGTTGCATGTGCAAACATGCTTATTTAATAATGCTTAAGACGAAATCCGTTAGGGTCCTGGGTAATGCATGGACAAAAATCCCACAATGCAGCGCGATTTACGCTTGGCACGAAGAGGGAACGAAAACGTGACTTGTTGTTTGTGAGAAAAATGCACAAAATGTTATAATTTCACGGCAGAGAGACAGTCGATGGCGGTAGAAACACGATCAATACTTTCGCTGTAATGCAACACAGATGCAGTTCGGATTTTGTGAGGTTAGGACTCTGACAAGCTGAGTCGTAGGCACTTTTGTTGCTTCCAGCTTTCACAAAGCAGGGCCATTTCTCGCAATTTGCAAATCATTCACTGGACGCAACTCGTAATGGTAAGTGATTTGAGGTTTGTCTGCTTAACGTATTTAGTGAATATTATGTATTAATGAGTTTTGTACGTGTAGTTTCGGTATAAAAGTTATAGATGTCATCGATCTACCGTATTGAACAGATTTCACAAGCAAGTCATCCCGTAGCAGAAGGAAATGTTCGTTTGTAATATGAAGATACTCTTCCAGCTACTAACGAATCGATCAGGTAAACTTCTGCAGTTGGCAATTGGACACAAAGTTCACAAGCAATGTCTCGTAATCTCATCCCTTTGTTGAATGCATCCACAGCTCGAAGCCTCTGATTTGATACTTTTACTTTTCCGTAAAGGCTTAACAGATGTTGGATCATGTTTTTCTGTAACAAATGAAATGCGTACACAAAATTAGCTCGCATGCA
>BLFK01000650.1:617201-624701 GCA_014634185.1 Astreopora myriophthalma | reverse complement strand
GTCAGTCAAAACTAAGCATGGACAGTTAGTTAATTAGTTTAGTTTCACGCGCTTTTACTATTTTTCTTGTTTACTTATACCTTGTGGAGTAGTGGCCGTTGAATATAACATCGAGACGAACTGTTCTCTCTCCTTCCCTGATGGACGAATGTATCTTACTCCGGCAGTCTTGGACTGTTTCTTTTTCGTGGAAAAGCAAGTAACATGGCATACCACGTGTACGTGTTTACATATTGTACCCACTATGAGCGAATCTGGACAGCTGCATTCAAACATGTGGACACAAACCTTGCAGTCTGGGCAGACCATTTTACAATCCTGCTCGAAGACACAATTGGCCGAGACCTTCGAGACTTCGTGCTTGTGATGCGCACTTTCTGATAAAACCATCCACCGATCTTCTGCCACTTTTTCAACTGACGAATCTTTCACGAGCAGGCTTTTACTATGGTGTGCCTTTATGTTCAAAATGCGGTAGGTTGCCTTTCCTTTCGTCAATTTGATGGCCCTATCAAACGCCTTATCACGCGAGAACTTTACCAAATTGTACAGGCAACAGTCCACACGTTTGTTTACCTTTCCTCCCAGATATCCTCTTTTAAACACACGATGAAATACTTCGGAGAACATGTTAGTGTTGATTCCCATGCGCAGCCTGAAGCAGAAAGCCCATTGAGTTTTCTTACCCACCCACTCTTTGCGGAAATATTTCCCGAAATTCCTTGTGCTTGGGTCGAATGCCAGTCTGTTCATTAAGCCACTTAAGCAATCTTTGAAACTAATTTCTGAAGTCTGTTCTAGGCAAGTGCGGAGCATCTTGCATATCTCACCTTCGAGGCAGACATCACCAACTTTCTTTCTTAGCTCCTCTTTCCACGCTTTATCGACATGCCACGTACAAAGCAGTTTGGTTGGTCGTTTACAATTCATGACAGCAACCCATGCATTGAAGAACTGGTTCGCCATGTCACTCATGAAAAAGGCGCTCTCAACAGGACTGCATCTTTTTTTTATTTCGGAGAAGATGACCATACTTGTGAAATCTTCGTGACTTGACAGGCACCATGCAACCGGAATACCTTCACCAAACTCATCTACAACGTGGATAGTGGTTAAAAGGAAATCATATGCATTGGTGCCATGCGTGCTGTCGCAACAAATTCCGTTCCTTGCAAATTTGATCAACATGTCACGCTGAAATGTGGTTTGGACAACTAAGATAAAGTCGTCTGTTGTCAGGTCGTATCCGTTTTTATCTTCCTCTCCTTGGAATTTGTAGTACAATACTGGGCTTTCACTTTCCTTTGAACTCTCCCACTCACCGATCCATGCCAAAACGCTTAGCTGGTCGTTTCCATGTCGCTGCACCCTCTGTAGGCCAAAAGCTTTCTCCAAGTTTGCCAAATCTTGTCTTCCAATCAAGTGCTGTCTTTGGAAGGTTTCACCAACACTTTCACGTACATCATCAAGGATTCTCTCCCTTGTAACACCTTGCTGGATCTTGGCAGCAATCATTGCTCGTTGACATTTTGGCAATCGTAGATGCTCTAAAGACTTTCTGTGCCCATGATGAGTGTAGCATATGTCAACATGAACTTGCTCCTCATGGTCCACTTTAATGGTCATGGTTGATGTGCATTTTGTTGCAATTTTAGATGACCCTAAAAATAAAATAAAATAATTAAATATACACACAAATCACAATTGTCATGAGATCATACCCGGCGGCATCGGCCAATTCACAACTTAAATAGGAATCTTTCATTCCGCGTTATGTCTTACACCCTTGTGGCATTGATTGTCCAGTATGAAATTTCCATGCAAGTCCTAACTCGCTGAGCAAGATTAGCATTGCAATACCAAAGCCACTGATTTACGGTTTATAAGGCACCCTCCCACTTTTCACATATTTCATTGAGCTTATGCTTTTGATTCACCCTCGAATCAGAGCTAAAAGAGACGCTAGTATTTTTTATTGCAGTTTTATCTTTTGATTAAAGAAAACGGTATACGCTGTGATTTGTCCCTACGTTTGCGAGGACTAGTTTCGTCGGTTGCGCTTCTGATGGCTCCCGAACGATTGCACTGGAAATAAACTATTTTACACCATGAATTTCCTTGTCTCCGGTCGACTTAACGAATGAGCAACATGAGAAGACACAAGTGGTTTGCACTGTAAGTATTAGGCATGTTGAGCTTGGCTCTTTCGGGTGTGATAATCTCATTAAATATGTCATGGACCGACTGTGTCAAGTTATCAACACCTTCTATTCGGCATCTGGGCTATGTTATTCTATCAATTTTCGAATGTCTTATTTTGACAGTTTATGACCTGCCCTATTTTTTTCGTCAGTTTCAAATTTCAAGCGGTCACCGTATGCATACCAAAATACTTAAGCTTAGAAAAAAAGAGATGGCGCCGAGGAAGGGTCTCTCGCCCTTTACTCGGGTCATTAGCCCTGACTTAAGTCCACATTCGTATTGGTATGTGCTTAACTCGAAAGTTTGTGGAATGACACCGACGCAATATTTTAAGCGGTCGCCAGTTGTCTCCAGTTTTCCGGAAGATTTTCAGCGAATCGACAATGACAACATTCGGCTGGAAGATGGCCGCCATTACACGAATAAGCGTTCTTCCAATAGAACAGAAATTCTCTGTTCTTCCTTTGGGCTTATATCTGTTTTCTGCCGCCAGAAAACGTCATCAGAAGGCTCTGAGTTTTCTTCTCAACTTAGAGACTTTCTAAACAAGCTAGATTTAAGTGTAATTTGTGGAGACGAGGAGAGCGAAGTGTCCGCCGAACGACCACGTGCCTCACGGCGTCTGGAAATGCCTTTGACACCGCCAAATAAGTTATCATCGGCTGTGGTTATGACACCCCCAAACAGTGGAAAACCCGAAGGTAAAGACGTTCTCTCCCCGAACCTGAAGGAGATCAGCGAAAAGGACGATTTGGACACTCCAGAAAAGGTGTTGTTGTTGAAACAGCGAAGTAGTTGCGTCATAAAGGACGTCCATGACATGTGCGAAAAAAACAGGGAAAGTTTGGCGATGGTCCTTTCAAACATGTGTGCATTTGGCGACCCAGAAGCTAAGGCCATCGTGAATGAAATTGTCGAGGTGGTGGCTGTGAAAAAGGGAGTGAAGAGGAGCGTGGAGGAGCTAGTTGGCGACGATACGCTGTTAAAATATGTGGAGAGCTTGCGAGTCCCTGATTGGAAGCTTGTCCTTTTCCAGGCGATGGCGAGGGTATCAACTAAAACGTGGCAATCCGTTATAAACATTACCGGGCTTGGAAGAACGGTGAGAAATTTAGTTACGTTCTCACAGAATTATAATTAGATAAGTTTAAGACTTATTTTTGTTTTTCATAATCAGGCCTTTTGCCAGCATACAGTAGAATTAGTCTACACTCATTTCCATAAACTGTTTGATTTTAATACAAAAGTGGGCGTTGTAGATGAGGTGATGGGTACCCAACAAGGCACAAGGCTGTAATAATCCCTTTTCAAAAATAAAGAGTATTGAATTATTTTGATGTAACTGAGACTTTGACATATACCTGGCCAGATTAGGCCGCCCCTGCGAAAAAATATGTGGGGGACGGTAGATACTTGTCCCAAGATCCATCCATCCGCGACAACATTGTCCAACACAATCACCACTCAAGTCTGCAGTAGGAGTGCGTTCTTTCTCTGTAGAATGCAATAATATTAATACCAGGCCTGATTGCAGGAATATATTTTTCAGCTTTTTTTCTTTCTAACTGCATTTGCTTTTTTTTTTTTTTAGAAATCCTCTCACACACCCCTTCTCCTTAACCTGAACCAGATCAAGGCAGCCAAAAAAGTGATTTTTGGAGTTTGCAAGGAGTATGTAGGGGTTAGGAAGGTGGCTCCTCCTTTACAAGGTTTTTCTGTGGATTTGTGTGCTGTTGTAGAATTGATTGTTAGGGAACAAAGGCTGCAAAAAGTGTCCTTGCCATCCTTACAAGTGATGTTAAAGCTTGATGGGAGACCATTTTGGGGTAATGTAGATGTAATTGCATGCTGTCTAAGTGTGCAGTTTTTTTAACAATTTTTAGAACAGAGCAAATAAATTCATGTAATCAAATGCAATAGTTCAAGCATGCTTCATAAACCTATTGTGCATGCTGATGGCATCAGCAAACTAATGTCTTGAAAAAATATTTCTCTGCATTGAAAATGTTATAAAACAATAATGTTTCATATGTCAGCTGTGCGTTCTTTGAGGTACGAAGCACTTGGAAAGTTTGGAGAGCACTCAAAAAGCTAGAGTCTTACAAACTTCCCACCTGCTTCATATTGTGATGAATGCATTTGTTAACTCAGGTATAATGAACCTAGTTTGTTGTATTTCAAATCACCATCGCTATTACTGTATAATTTCATTGCTTCTGCAAATAATTCTTTGTATGCAATGTGGTCAATATAGTATTGGTGTATGGTGAAATGGATTGGTAATGGGTAATAAATTTAGTATGAAATGATAAAAATAAATTTATTGCTATAATAATATCTAGCGGTAATTAACATGTACATACAGTGTATGATCAAATGCACTTAACAATACTTTCTAGAAATCAAAGGTTGGTTTTAGAGGAGATGAATAAACCATCTTACCCAGAGAAAAACCTCTGTAGCAGAGCAAAGAACCAACAAACTCAGCCTACGTAATTATGACGCTGAGCCCGGGAATCAAACCTGGACCACATTGGTGGAAGGCAAGTGTTCTCACCACTATGCCAACCCTGCTTCCCCTGGGTGCAGTTTCTTCTTTGACTGATTGCGAAAAATTGTCTTGCAGGTAGAGCTCAGGTAATGATAGGTATCGTTCCTCGTGTGGGTGCTTTATATAGTCAACAAAGTGCCAAATCAGTGTACCCTCTGTCTATTGCCAATTGCAAAGAAAACAGGTTGGTGAATCATAACTTAATTGCTTCAATTCTTTGCTACATTTCTGACTTAATTGTTGCTTTTACTTGCATTGCTTCTAAAACGTAATGACAGAATTATGACCAGCTCGGTAAGATGTACTGGGTCATGCCACTTATAGGAGATCATGTATAGGGATTGACATCATTATTATTATTCCTGAACCATTCTGCCATAAAGGCACTAAACTGAACAACAACTTACCTGTTTTGAAACCAGACATGCAGTAATAGATTTGTTTTTCTTTTTGTTCACAGAGAGAACCTCAAGATTCTTCTTAATGATGTCATTCATCAAAAGAAAATATTAAAGGAAGAAGGAATTATTATTGATGGTAGACATCATACTGTTGAATTTCTTGGTAAGAATTGTGTTTGATTTGGACTTTGCTTTCGAATTCAAATGCTTTTTTCTACTATTGAATGCCTGAATACCTACAGCAATAGAGATCACCAAGCTTAATTGGTAGTCTGACTAAAACTTGATAGAAGCAATAGTGAAATGTTTGTAAATCAGGGATCATTTTATGTAGCAAATTTTCAAACAGCAAAAAGCAAAACTGGCAGTTATTATTGAACAATAAAACACCTTTGTTAGATACATCAAGATATTACCAGCCTTAATTTTCCTGGAGGTCTGCCCTATGCTCTTCATACCTTGCTTTCTCATCACAACATTGCTGTTTCTATACTTCTTTATCTTACCAAACTTAGTTACATTGGACTACAAAACCTTGATGCTACTTTTGGTTAAGAAGAATGATGCTGGATTTATGTTAGGTGGTAGAGGTGTCAGTGTTGAGTTCTGCTTCATTTGCAATGCTATCAGGGTAATGTACTCAAATGATATTATGAAAGGCAACTGCAACTTGTACCCTTAAATTTAAAGAGGCTCCAAAGGGTTTTTAGTGACATGCATGCACAACCCATCCACGCCATAACTAAGATGTACGCGTCAGTGAAGTAATCAAAATCTCTATCAAAAGTTGTCTGTGCAGAACACCGGAAGTTGAATGTCCAACATGTACAAGGGAAGATGCTGTTTGACTTGCCGATGAGTTTCCATCATACTCTCCTCTATTTTCTAGTTCTAAAGAGTTAGTTCACAATAATCGTAGCTCCTCAGACGCCTTGCACTTAAATTCTAATTTTTTTGGTTTTTCCCATTTATTGTTCATATATGACATTGTATAAAGAGTATAATATTATTATATTAGCCAGTTTCATCAGTATAATGATGACATTTTTTAATTTTTTGCCAGGGTTGCAAATGTCATGATGTGGCTCCCGATGAAACATGTGTAGATTGTCTTAGAAGCAAATGCAATATAGGAAGGTACGTGTATGTACACATTTAATGACAGGTCATACTATGTTCAAAAGGAAGCATATGGAGGATTTTCCTACCTTTACACAACAGATGTTTGTAGCTTATGATGAAATGAGTGATATAGTAAAATAAATTAAAAATAAGTGAATGATTAATTTTGTTTTTCAAAATGTAACTGATGAACCAAAACCTTCCCTCAGGATCTTTGGCCAAATAAGAAAGGTTGTCAACACCCATGTCATCATACTCACAGAATTCAATGTTTCAGCGAGTCCATCAATCTGTCGTTGTTGTGATGTAAGTGATTTACATCTAATTTTGTCTTCCCTTCTTTTATAGATCAACTGGTATGCGAGATGACCTTGTGTTTCTCTTGGATGAAGAGCTCACCAACATTCAGCTTTGTGCTCTTCACATGGAGATGCGCAACACCGAACAGTTGCTGGCATCAATTGGTTTTCTTGCGTACAAGGTGGATTCCTTACCAGAGGCCAGTGCTACCCTCAAAAACTGTGGCCCAGAGTCATTTCATGGTGACCGCATCTAAGTGAAAAAGAAGTCAGATCAGCAGTCTGCCATTTCAAAGCAGAATATCCATGTCAGTTCTATGTCAGGTAAACCTTTTCCTAAAATTGGTTTCAATAGATGATGAGTTAAATCTCACTTAAGTTTATGTCATGTCATCTGTTCTTCTGTTTCAGGTCCAACTGAATTTGAAATCCTCCAACACCTTGACGAAATTGTTGAACTTGCTCTACCATTGGACAAGTTCAAGAAGCCTTATCAAGATGTGAACACAGCGAAAAATTTGATCTTGAACAGAGTCACATTTTGCCAGACCCGTATTGATGTTAGTGAGAAGCCAGTATTATTCATGGCTGTAAATTGATTTAACATATGGTCAAGTTCACTTTTAATGTGCATTTAATGTGCATTTCATTCATGATAAGTAACCAAGTATGGCGTCCAGACGATCCGTCGGAGTGCGCTTTAGGAATCATGATCTTTTGTAAGTACAACTTTACATGCTACGGTCTTCTATGTAATTAATCCCCGGGACTACTGTGCTTTAATTAAACAGTAGCTCACAATATAGTTTTGGGTTACCTCCATTAAGTGGAAGCTACTGTGTGTATAGGAATAATTATTATTATAATAATTCCTATATAGGCAGTAGCTTCCACTTAATGGAGATAACCCAAAACTATATTGTGA
>BLFK01000650.1:605946-617191 GCA_014634185.1 Astreopora myriophthalma | reverse complement strand
TGTTATTATTCTCTTTCACAAGCTACTCATGTTGGTGAATAGAATTTTAAAAAAGTTTAAATTCATATTTCAGCGAAGACTTGCAAAGATCAGCACAACAAGTACACCTTCTATTTTGCTGGTTGTGGGTGGAAGTCCAAGGATGTATTCTGGGATGCCAAGGACATCCAGTGGATTAAAGTCATGGACCATCTCATGTCACTCATGTTTGGGCAGGACTTCTTTGAATACACCCTTGATGCAAAGAAGACATGCCATGTGCAGGATGATTTCCATCCCAAGTTCAGATACAACAGAGAAGAGTGGCTCCATGAATATGCGGACATGGTAACTGTCTCTGACAATATGATCTCAGTTGAGAGAGGTACATGTCTTGATAAGGGTAACTGGTGGTTTTGAAGTATTTAGTGTTGCTTCTCCTTTACCTGGCTCTCCAGGAGGAGGGGTGGGAGAGCATCCTTCTTCCCTCCCCCGGAGAGCTTGTTTGCAGGCTAGAACTGAATGGGTGTAGCACAAATGTGTATTTGGTTGTTTAATAACCTTTTATATGTTTCTTCTTATTAATAATTTGCAAGTGCCGTGTCATGTTAATGACGGGGCTTTAAAATTTTCTGTCACATTCCACTGTGTTCCCTCTAAATCCAGATGCTATTATGTCATACATCTTAAGTATGCATAAAACAGTCAAGGTATACACAAAAGTAAATGTTCACTTGATGTTTCAGATGGCATGGGTATGGAAACATCGACACCATCAAAACTAGAAGTGAAGCAGTCTGTGGCTTCAACCAGTGAGCAGAAAGTTACAGTTTGTGTTGACAAAGTGCCAAACATTGCTGCTGGTCAGGACAGGTTTGAATAAATATATAATTTTTGGCATTGTTAACTAGCATTGTGTATGCTAGAGAAAGTTTGGATTTATTGTCAAAAGAACTTAATATGTGTTTGCTTTGGTTTGGCATTTTACTGCATTGTGTGATTTGCCTACAAAATCTGCACCATTTTCACAACTAATACAAGCAAGACCAAACCCAAAATTGCAACTTTCTTTGTTTTGTTTTTCTGGGCATTTATCTTTCTGTTGACCGTATTTGTTCCAAGTTTTAACTGGTTCGTTACCTTGTTTACATCGACTGTTATTAGTCAGGGAAATTACTCTGGTTTTATTCTTATGACATTAATTAAATTAAAGTATTAAATTAAGTATTATGTTTTACTCCCTATCATTAGAATTATAGCTTTGTTTCCACCACCACCGGCACTGAGCAAATACAAATTCTGAAGATGGATCTGGAGACTTTAGAAGATGGCAAAGAAGTCAATGATTCTGTAGTGGACTTGTTTTTGATGTAAGAGTTTGAAGCTCAGGGCCAACTTGCCTAAAGTATTTTAGAATAATGGGAGATTTTCAGCAACATCACAAATCTTGCTATCTTGGATCACTTTACTGAAGATAATTTCCAAAGGATTTAAGTGCAAGAAAATTATTCATAATTTAGCTTTATTGCTTTCAGAAATTCACTGATACACTGTATCTTAAGATGTTTTGCAAAACCTGGGCCCATTAGAAACAAGGTATAGAAGAAGACACCTTTAGAAACATTGTCTTGATTTCTAAACTTTTCTCTTAATTAAGGTATGCTGCCTCTAAACTGGACAGGGGATTGTTCGACATCTGCCACGTATTCAGTTCCTTTTTTTACTCAAAGCTTTCCCAGAGAGTAAAAAGAGGGGGAATCTCGGTTTTGCCATGGTAAGTGCATACCATATCTTCATGTGTGTTATGAATTTAAGTCCTCTTTAGTAGCTGTAAGAGTGTTAACTGCTAAGACTGTATTATTTGGACTGGATACGTTCATGATGTAGGTGCATGGCTCCAGCCAAATGTTTTGTACCTGTATTTGTCTGTGTGAGCTGGTCACCTTTCTTGTGTGGACAGTAACTGTATGTTCATAGCTGGAAATTGGTGCTTGAATAATGATGATAATGTGAGGAAAGGATTTAAGACCAATTATTATCAATATATGTGGCCAAAGAGAAAAACATCCTCTTGCAATCAAGTGCTCAGCGGGCTACAAATGACTGACAGCTGGCTGCTAATGCATTATCAGCCCTACAGCTTATTGGTCCTTTCTTTCTATCATTTGGCCTTGTTTATTGATCATAATTATGATAAAAATGACTTTCGTCAGGCATGTTGCATATTTGTACCCTTGCAGTGTCATTTATGTCCCTCTCTTCAGACGGGCCAGAAATAACACTCATGGGTGCAAATTAACAGTTTTTACCCTCTTTGTAGTTCTGAGGACCGGCATGCGAGTGCGTCAAGGTTCACAAGAAATGTGGACATTTTCAAAAAGATGTTTGTCTTCATACCTGTCTGCAGAAGGTACTTACTTTAAATGCTTGCAATTATGGAGGATGCTCAAGTATTCTTCCTTTAATCTATGGGTTTGGTAGTTTAATCTGGGAAAGTCATAACGTGATATGTGTAAGAGTGTGAATGTAAGAATTTTCAGTTGACCCTGTGCAAGGACTCTCTTGCCTATACTTCTAAGGTTGCCAAGAATGTGCAATTGGTGTTTGAACTGGGTACTGAATCACCATGTTTGAAACTGATGTTTATAATAAATTATTACAGTTTTTGTCATTGATTCCCCTTCCCCTCTTTGCCTTTTAGTAAACATTATTGTCTCTTTTCCTTTCAGTGGACACTGGTTCATGGCACTAATCTTTGATCTACCCTCTTTGGTTGGAAAAGGACCAGTAGACAAAGAATCACAAAGGTAAAACAGTCAAGATATACTTAAATTGCTGGTTTATGACACCTTCTGAAAGCAGGCACCAAACTTAACCTCCTGTATGGGCATATCTTCTGTAGTAAATATCTGTTTCAAGTAAAAGGTCCCCTTGTCATAGCTGTTAACCTGATTGAGTGTCAGAAGAACAGTTTCTCCCCTGCAAAGCTAGCGGTTGTAAAGCACTGTGTAAAGTACTCGTTGTTATTCATAGGGCTCCAGTTGTTATGATTGACTCAATCATTTATGGTTCCGAGGATGGGTTTGACGGCTGTCCTTCATCAAGAGAACAGGAGGCATACCTGATTCGAAGGTAGTATTATTGAATTACAGTGACAGTTTTAACAGTCTCCATTGCTTTGTTATTACTAAATCAGCTGCATTTTTTTTAAGGCTAAACCTGTGATTCTGATTTGTTCGCAGTTTCATAAGATGCAAGTGGTTGGCTAAAAGTAAGGGAACGGAGGAAGTGGGCTCTGTTCCTGACTTCACGCCTGAGTCAATGCCCCTAGTGTACCCTAAGGTAAAAAGTGACTGTTAATTCATTGATCAGTTCCCCTTTACCGCAAAAGAACAGCTACAACCATGTTAACTAAAACAACGTGTAAATTTTGTCAACCAAGCTTAAATGCTGGCCTCACTAGCCTTTAACGTTGGGTGCCCAAAGGGCTCCAAGGAATTTTCCTTAAGGACAGCCTTGATTGATTAGACAAAATGGTCGTGAAAGGATTCAAATGTTGTAGTGGTTTGAATTGTAGGCTACTCTATTGAACTCACTGGTGTAAAGAATTTTTTAGTTACAAGTGTAAGGTGGAAGGGAGAGAATTATGATGGTTTAATCTGTCTTTATTTTCACTAATTTTGGCATCCATAAAAATGGTTGTTCCCACAGGTTCCACAGCAAGAAAATGGATACGACTGTGGAGTATTTGTTATGCTGTTCTTTGAAGCATTTTTAAATTGCAAGGCAAGTCTTACTTTCATGCACCCAACACTTTCAAACTGTTGACCGAGGTTTAGATCATTCAGCGCTTTTTTTTTCTTACTCGAGGGCATACCAAGAAGGCATTTTGGTAATAAATCTTTTGTAATCAGTCTTGTTTTTTTATCAGTTAATTTTTAGTGACTTGGGTTGATAACAAATTGCATTGAATCGATTGCTTAGGTAAATTTGATTGCATTCTTCTTCCTTAATTAATTTTGCCCTTGTAGTGATAAACGAGTATTCGGATGTTTCCACGTAAAATTAAGGATTAATCCGGCATGACTTGTGTCCTCAGAAGTTACTGAAATTTCCCGAGGCACAAATTTCAGCAACTTTTGAAAGAAGGCATGATGATCACAGTGCGACACACCTTACCGTGGCCACCTAACAAAGTTTTTTTTACAAATTTTCCGCTAATAAGGATGTGTGAATTTGATTGACAGTCACTCCTTCTTTCAAAGTTCGCACATTTGTGAGTTGAACACCGTTGCATGGGTTGTTGAGTTGACATATTTATACGTAATTGTCAAATGTGAAACTTTGTTGGGTGGGCACAGTAAGGCGCGTTGCGCTGTAATCTTTAATTTTGCTCGGCTCCATGCATCAACAAGTTGAACAGTCATACTCCAGACGTGACCAAAAATTAACAGTCAGTTGTTGTTTCTCTTTTAGTTCCCTATGAGAGACCTGTTGTCAGACGAAATCCTCCCTTGGTATAATCAAGGTGCAGCTTTGCCGATGCGAGAAAGAATGACAGATCTCATTCTAGGATTGGGAAATGGTCTTGGTTCCGGTTAAGCTACATGTAAATAGTTAGGATAAATCTTCTTCATGACAGTGTTTTAGAGAAGCTCTTTGCACCTGTGAGGCTTAAATAAATTGCAATAAACAGCGCTGTTTGTCTAATCATCCAAGCTATTTTATTTTGTTCTTTTTCACTTGTTTGTTTTTAATAAACATTTTGAGAACGTAAACGTTAAGCTTCGGTCCCCGCTTTAGGAACTTAGAGCGAACAAATTTACCGAGCGAACCCAATCGATGTCTTCGATCTGGTAAAACCCTAAAACTTTAACTTGTGGCTAATCTTCTCCTAAGTGAATTATAAGTAAAGAGTAGCAACTTCCGAACATAAACGCTGATCATGGGTCCTTGTTCAAGGAACACTAATACCAAACAAAGACAATGTTTAACAACATGGTGGTTTTCAGTTAAAGTCTTCTAAAATTCAAACATAGAGCGAGCACAACAGATCTCTAAAAAAACCTGACACCTATAACTTGATCAACTGTCCAGTAGTGAAATAAATGTAACTACAATGATGTCTTCCTCACAAAAAATCGAAAAGTAAGTTTTCCGTACTCTGAACACCGCGAATAGAGACTCGGCCACCATATCAGTTCCACCTCCCGTGTACAGCGTCCTTCGCCTGGACCAATGTCTATGAACGAACGGCTTGTCGGTCTTGAGTCCTGCTTTCTGGCTCTTACCCTTGCATAAGCCAATGCCTCTTCTGCTGGCATGTCTGAAACGTCTGGCACTTCGTCGCTGTTTCTGAATAATGCCCGTGGCCGAAATTGCATCATGTCTTGCTCCCTTAACACTCGCTTAAAAGTTCCCTCTTTGAAAATTTTGTATGAGAAACGCTGCGCCTTTCTCTTAAAAATCGGCTGACGGAGGTGGGGAGCATCGCAAACACTGTTCAGCATAGGGTTTCCAAAACGATGAAGCATGTGAGCGAAGTACTTCTGCGGTACTTGAAGGCAATCAACATGGCACCATTTTCCTTTCGAGGAATGAAAAATAAATGTAAGTGTAAGTCCAATCCGCAAAGAAATGACGTATTGCGGGGAAGTACATTTACCTGGATGATCCGGTACCAGTGATCCATTGATTCGCTCCACCAGAACCCCAAGCCATTTAAAATAATCTTCAGTTTCTTCGTCAGTAAGTACGGCTGCTTTTGGCTGTTCACACGGACTATTTGATTCGTCCAAAAATTGCACGTTGTCAAGATTACTTTCTCGGTGCTTCAAAACGGAATGTTTTTTCAGTGAAACACTTGTTTTAAACTTCTTTGCACACAAGTGACAGGGAACTGAAAAAGGCATCTTTTCCTTGCACAGTCAACTCGTTTGTCCTCACGTACTCTGGAATGATCGAGGTTCTCTTTAGAAGTGCGTGGCTTGCTAAAAGTCGCCAGATATAACAACAATAAAATTTCTCACGTCTACGGAAACAACAAGCAGTTCTTAATTGTTATACAAATTGAAACAATGCACTCGGCCGATGATGACACATGACTGGGAAGCTTGAATATCAGACTAAAGTGAGGTCCAGTTATTCCATCATACGTGCAATGAAACTCAGAAAATTAAGAAATAACTTCACACAACTGATAGTTGCCGTTGAAAGAAGAGCAGTCGATTTTGTCCTCTTCGATACAGTTACTTCCCTTTTCATTGGTACATTCCTTTTCAACGTTCGTAGTTCCTTCGTTGACTTCCTTTTCTTTCGTAGATGAGTGAGCAACATCTTCCACACGTTTTCTGGTGAACTTCTTTCTTCGTTTCCTCATTTTTGATCTTTTTCGCATTTCCTTGATAGAATGTTTCCTAAAATTGGACATCTTATAGGCAGGACCTGATGCAATAGCTTTAGGGTAAGAATCCACTCCGCACACTAAAATTATTAAGTGATTAGTGGTCAATCGGTGCGTTCTTTGATGAATGTTGGCGAATGAGACTAGATTTCCTATCACATTTGCCGGTAAAGGCATCTTTTGTTTGCGAGAATAGCCCTTCTAATTTATTTCGCGTGTCAAGTGTGACATTTTGCCGGGCGGGGAAAATTAAAGTTGATGTCCGTATCTGCTTTAACAAATCTTGTGACAATTATCACAATTGAACTCGAACTGCCGTAGAAATCTGCGGGTGTATGCGGCAAAAATTATCATGATAGGAAAAGAAACCACAGCAGCGACTCATTATGTTTTGGTGTTTGGTACATTGATGTTCACAACGGATTGTGCGAAATTTTTGCTTCAAGAACAACAGAAGAAAGTTTTATTCAATAACGTTCAGCTGATTTTGAGAGGGTAAACTGCGTACATAACTGTGATGATCATTCACTTATTCAAACTCATTATCTTGGAGAAAATTACTTACAATAATAACGTTTTTTGATCACGTATTCTGTCTTGCACTTTGTCCGAGGCAGAATCATGGACAAGAGCGTAAACATTAGTTGCGTGAAAGTTGAGAAAACACTTTAAATCTGGGACTATAGCACGTACTGATACTTTGAGCTCCACTTTAGCGTAATCATATGCGTTTGTGCGCGCTCTTCAGTGTTGCATTGTTGTCGACGAAACGGCGTTCTTTCAAGCATTAAGTCTAATTTATCATAATTCCCCGATCAGATTAATCCGTGCAATAATTGCGGGCTTTTTCTTGCTTTTTACAAGGCGGCAGAATTCTATCACTATTTTGTTTTTATTACCGATAAACAAAAACTAAACTGACGTCGTAACCGAATAGTATAAAGCCTTAAACTTAATTTCTGTTAGAATCGGTTTGGTACAATTCCTCAATTTACAATTATCCTCACTAACTTTAACTAACTCGCTAACTAAAAGCATGTTTCTTAATTTTCGAATTCGTGTTGGGTTTAATCTACAAAATATATTACACTCTTTCTTACAAGAACGTCTAATTTGTGAACGAGGCTGTTCAAAACGAAACTGGATGTCCTTGTCTATAAGCCTGAAATGTTCTTAGCGTGTTCTTAATTCAGGGAACGTGGTATAGTTTCCTAGAAAAACTGACTTGAACGTGAACGGGAAACCTAAAAAAAAATCGTTGTGGGCTGTATCATATCAAATTCTTTTGCTACACGTAAAAACGGATGCAAAACTGAAGAAAGCGCTTCTAAGTCCTCACTCCCAGCTTGGTTACATTTTGGAACCTGGGTGAACTTCATCCTCAACGTTTTTAGTAAAAGATTTTTAGAAAAGAAAAAGTGTAATATATATCCTGACAAATATACAGGTTCGTCAGTTGGCTTAAATTGTGCTCTGGCATCGCAATACCTAAACTTTAATTTGGGAAATCTTCTGTTTGAAAACCTCAAGGCTTGGTCTCTCTGAAGGCTTTTCTTTTGTCGTCTCTTTTACCAATTCTCGGACCCTCTGATAAAACCCCACCAGACACGATACAGCCTTAAGCATTCGTCCTAATGAGTATATGTCACTTGCAACGCTGTAACGTCGTTCGCGTAAAACCTCTGGAGCCAAATAGCTTTTCTCACGGCATTCAAGAGCTTTATGATTTCCGTACAATCGAAGTGACGATGCCTTAGTGCTCTTCCCAAAATCGATGACAACCGGGTTGAATGTCTCCGAGGCTGAGGCTCGTTCAAGAACTACATTGTTCGCTTTGAGATCATTGTGGAGGTAGCCTTTTAAATGCACATGACCTAAAGCAGAACATATCTTACAAAAGACAGAAATACAGTCTGCTGGGGTAAGCATGTTGGCATTAGCCGCTTGATGGAGAGTTACACTCTCTTCCTTAACACCGTGAAATTTCGTCACTAGGCATAATGGAAAACTTTTTGTGACCACACCAAAAATCATCGGCAGACTTAGATGGTCACCCAATGCAGAAATCACACTTGCTTCGTGACATAAATCTCTCCTTGCTCTTTCCTTATCCTCTGTCGTTTCATTGTGAGTCATTTGCTTGACTATCACTTCAATGCCTTGATAGCGCGCATGAAAACATTGCCCATAGCTTCCGCTACCGACTGAATTTCCAGATAAGTATTCAATATGTTCTGGCTTTAGTTCTTTGAGTTCAAATTTTGATTCCAATTTCTTAGTTTGCTTTGTAGTGCGTCTTAACTTTTGACCAGCTGATCAAGGCCTCTCACCGGGTTGCTTTAAAACTGCGTCGGCACCAAGCGCCATCTGAAGAATCATAGCGCCCCTTGAAAATACTCTCCTTTCCTTTTCTACACTGCTAAGCTTAAGAGCTGAAACACGACGTTTCTTGGCATCGCTTGGGGCTAAACATTGGCTCGAGGAAGCCGGTCGTTTTTCCTTAGTATCAGGATTACTTGGTACCACGTCATTTGCTTCCTGTTGCACTGTGGTAGTTGCGATAGAATTCGCCATTTTCTGCTCTCGCATCCTTTTTCTCCATTCTCGTCTCTGTTTCATTTTTTCTTCTGGAGTGTTTCTACGTGATTGAATGACCCGCCGTGTTTGCTTCCCTCGCTCATTTGTGTCTACAATGTCTGCCATTATAGCTGGTCTGTGTTGACCAGATCGAGACCCAGATTATTTTATTGATCGAGTTTCACGTGTGATTGTCTTTGAAAGTAAAACAAAGGCCTTGATTACAACCTGATGACATGTATAAGACGGCCCTCACCGCCGCTCATCTCTGGTTTATTTTCATATGAGCATATTTTTCTGACAGATCTCTGTCAGCATAAAAAGATTATGACGCCTCACCAGGACCATACGTGAAAACACCCGGAGCGCACAAAGATAATCGGTATAATTCCTTATACTAAAAGTATAAGGAATTGTATGGAGCTCTCCGGGATAAGGGATTAGCCAGATTAGCCCATTTATATGGCTTACCAAAGACACACAAGGAGAACTTAGCGATGCGCCCTATTCTATCAGCAAAGCAAACATACAACTACGCGCTGGCTAAATGGCTTGACATTAAACTTAAGCCTTTGTCTTTGAATCGTTACACAGTATCTGACATATTTGAATTTACGAACGAAATTCAAAACATGGAAATAGCAAACGGTGACATTCTGGTTTCGTATGATGTGTCTTCCCTGTTTACAAACGTACCCTTGGATGAAACGATAGAGATACTCGCGAACAGAGCTTTCACCAACAATTGGTTTAACGTAACGTACGACTTGAATTTGACGAAAATGGACCTTGTTGACCTTCTCAGAGTAGCTACAAAAGAACAACTTTTCCAATTCAATGGAGCCTTGTATGAACAGACTGATGGTGTGGCCATGGGTTCTCCCCTTGGCCCCTTGCTCGCTAATGTTTTCATGACCTCAATCGAAGAAAACCTCGAGCGACAAGGAAAACTCCCTTCGTTCTATCGAAGATATGTAGACGACACCCTGACCATCATGCCGAATATGGCGGCAGCATCTAGCTTTCTAGACACATTAAACCTTGCACATTCATCCGTAAAATTCACCATGGAAACTGAAAGCAATGGTATGCTGCCATTTCTGGGAACTCAGTTACTGAATCGATCTCCCCGGATAGAGACAAAGGTCTACGTAAAACCCACGAATTCAGGTCTCCTTCTGCATTTTCAGAGCAATGTTGACAATCGGTACAAGAATGGCTTGCTGAGAACTATGCTCGATCGAGCACATCGTTTATCTTCTTCTTGGTCACACTTCTCAGACGAATGTGACCGTTTGAAGTCAGTTTTCTCACGCCTAAAGTACCCGAAACAACTCGTAAATTCCACTATCAAACGCTTTGTTGACTCAAAGGTCTGCGACCAACCGCGACCTTTATCAACAGCCCAAGAGACGGATAACATGGTTCGAGTAGTCTTGCCATTTAAAGACCAAAACTCAGCAGAATTTGTTAAAAAACAACTTAAGGATTTGAGCCTGAAAGTAAACAAAACCATCCAGCCTGTATTTACCAGCAGAAAAATTGAACAGGAACTGAAAGTGAAAGAGGCAAAGCCGCCGATCATAAATCAGCAGTGTGTTGTATATAAATTTCAATGTGACCTTTGTGATGAAGGTTATGTAGGCTACACACGCGGACATTTACACAATCGTGTAAAGGGACATAAACAACAGTCCTCGGCCATTGCCAGACACTATAAGAACGCACACGGGACGATCCCTCGGGACCTGCTTAAACGTTTCGAGGTGCTCAAAAAATGTAAAAACAAATTTGACTGCTTAGTGTTTGAAATGTTATTTATAAGAACACTTAAGCCTAGCCTCAATGTGCAATCGGATTCCATTCGTGCTAAAGTATTTTTATAGCCAATTTCGCACGTGCTTATTATGTTAATTCTTAGCGTCAATCGTTTTTAATACTGTAATTTTAGCATCATAGAACATTTTTACCTTGATAATGGAGTGATGTCTACTCCGAAACGTCGGTTTAACTTGTTATCTCTAACTTTTATAGTTTTATGTTTTAAGAAATCTCTTTTAATACGAATTTTTCAATTTAAAAAGTCGTAAGAATACTAAGACCTGGGTGAAAAGTCCTGGGCTAAAACACAGAGTGAAGCCTATGCCAAACGAACCGCAATTCATCACAAGTCGGCGCAAGTTCTTGATTTCGCTGAATTGTGATGACTTGCATTGGCAGTGGTCAAACGAGAAGGAAGTTGCGCGGACTTGTGCGCGTCTAAATTTCAACATGTTCACTGCAAGT
>BLFK01000650.1:593446-600946 GCA_014634185.1 Astreopora myriophthalma | reverse complement strand
TGTAGGCTTGTGTAGGCTAATGTAGGCTTGTGTAGGCTAATATAGGCTTGTGTATGTTTATGTAGGCTAATGTAGGCTGGTGTAGGCTAGTGTAGGCTGATGTAGGCTTGTGTAGGTTTATGTAGGCTAATGCAGGCTTGTGTAGCCTAGTGTAGGCTAATGCACAGCACGAAATAGCAGATTTACTAAACTTTAAACCATGCCGCAGAGTTGCGTAAAGTTGCGTAAAGCTCAAGCCCGTAAAGCTCTCTTAAGGAGTCATAAAGGTGAAGTAAAGTGCCGCCTTTACGACATCCTACATAATGTACCGTAAACCCGAAGTAAAACTAAGGTTTAATTCCTATGTAAAGGTGATTAAGGGCCCATAAAGTAGAATTGGCTGAGATTATGTTCTTCATAGCATTTGCGAAGCAAAGATTAGGTGAACATCTCTTGTGGAATCTCTTAGATCGATGGACTTTTCCAGGGCTTATTTTTCTATTTTAATTTCTTAAACACAAATAGCGACAAAAAGTACTAGTCCAGTTACTAGATAGTATTCCAAATCGAAGGAGAATTGCAGACTGAGTAAACGAAACTTCAAATTGCAAGAGCAAACACGTTGAGAGCGTTAGTGGATCACTGCAGCTAATCCTGCCTTACGCACTCAATTGGTATTGCAGACGAGACGTAACTTATTTTCTTGTATTGATCTGAGGTTCCCTTGAAGCGGCATTTTAAAGCAACTGACAGAATAAGAATTAAACCTTGGAAAATGATTGATTCTCTGTGTTTCCTATGGAGCTACTCCATGCGGTCTGGAAGCCGTGCGTGATGTTCCGTCAAACGGTAATTGTGCCGAAATGCATCCGATGGTGTGTAGTATTTGAATTTTTGTCGAAGTCGTCTTTATCTGTAGAGCCTTTGCAGTCAGTCGATGTAACTGTGATATACCTAGAACTGCGCTACGTCACCCATTTTTATTTGAAACGAGACAGATTGTATTACCGCGCGTATTTGGATTTAGTGCTTGGATTTAACAGCGCTTGGATTTTGGCGATATTTAGATGCATATGACTAAACGTTAACTTTCGGACAAAACAGAACAATGACGAAATAGCAAATTTACACAACTTTGAAGGAGACCGTAAATTTGCGCAAAGCTGTACATCAAACTTTACTCGTCTTTACGTAACCTCGTAAAGTTGCATAATTGCATAAAGTTGGACATAACGCACTGAGCGATACTGGCGTCTCAAAGAGGCACCACCCCCCCCCCCCCTTTCCCCTTAGGAAGGCCTGAAACTCAGATTAAGTAGGTTGCTCCTACTTACATGTAGTGTATATTGAGCTAAGTGGTATAACTCCATACAAGAGTGTTACAGTTTTCAATTAACAATCTGGAGTATTACAGAAAGAACTGTATAAAGCATGCCCTCATTTTCTAGAGAAATCATTAACCTTCTATTCTTTAACAGAAGCTGAATGCATTGCTTCATTTAAAGAGTAACGTTAACCTGAGCTTGAGTCTTAGACCTGAGTTAAGGTAACTCAGAATGGGAAAACTGCTAATCTTATCGTGATATGATACCAGTACCAATTGTATAAAATAAGAGGAAAAAAGTTTTCAAATTTCCAAGCAGTATTCTTATTTCTTCTTATTCTTATTTTGGGTTCCAGAAATTGCGGTTTGTGTCGTCTACACTATGCACTTTTCTAAGCCTTGTAACACCACTGACAGTAGCTATCAGTTTATGAGTACAACAACCACTTCATTTTATGATATCAATTTGAAAAACTGGTATCAGCCCACTTTGATGCATTCAAAGCAGACCCATGTTGTCTCTTCCAGTCTTTTCAATGGGTCCAACTTAACAAGTGTCTCATGGGGAAGAATGTTACCCACAGAACTGCTGTTACTATCAGTATTCTGTCTTACTTCACTATTTTGTAGCATTTTCTAAAGTTCATGTACCTAGGCAAGACATCCCCGGGCAAACAAATCTAACTTTCAAAAATTGCCATCGTTCATGGTCGGCTAAGGCATTTTGCATTGCCTAGTCAGGCAGGTGTATGGCTTTCTCCCAGGTCCTCGCAATTATATCCTTTCTATGGATAGAAAGAGACAGAAAGACAGAAAGAGACCTAGGAACTAGGCTACATTTAGCCCTCAACTGGCTAAACTCAAAGGAAAGGAGGTACATGTAGATAACCCATCTTTTTCTCCAAATCAGAGAGAATCCAGCCTAAATTCTTTATAATTTGACCTAAATAATTACTGTTAATAAAGACAAAAATGGTACAAAATAGAAAATGTCGATATACATTGTGCTTATTCACATCATGGAAATTTGAATAAATGAACACACCATGTTTGCATACTGACAACTTGTGTTCACTACTTTTCAAGGCAAAGTGTGTCCATGCAAAATTGTTTTTTTTATCTAGCCAAATGGCCTCACTAGACCAAATATGATTGTGAATAGAAAACTTTCAAATCTTTCTGATGCAACAAACATGATCAAACAGCTAATGTGAATTTCCAAGATATGATGTTAAGCAACGTTCCCTAGCAACAACCCTCTTGATAATACATCATGGTACACGTAGAATTAGCAGAAAGTGCGCTGGATTGGACACACTATCTGCTTCTCAACTCCATTAATTTTCACATATGCAGCAGCAAACTTACAATGGCATCTTTGCACAGGCATAAAGTTTGCAGGTCCAGGTTGATTGAAATTTCTTAGTTTCCAGATCTCCACAGGGCGACGATAAAGTTCCCTCTGCGAATCCTCTTTGTACCAGTTGACACATGCAAAAACGTGCTTCCGGTACATATCCTCTTCGAATCGGATGGTACTCACTACAAAAAATTTTACAAAGCCAGGTCTAATCGCTGCTGAAGGTTTAATTTGACCATCGTGATCTGCCCATGAAGCCATTACCCTTGCCGATCGAAGGGACCTGCATTCCAACATAGAACCAATCTTCTCTCCAGCTAATATGACAGAACTATATTTTCTACACATTTCACTGACCATGCCCTGTTCTATGTGCATCTCGGGGTACATAGCTTGGTATGTTTCTGCTAGGAGCTGGTGATCATCAGAATCCAAATGCATCAATTTATATACACTTGGCAGCTTAAGGCAGCTTATGTCTGACCAGTCAATGGTGCCCAGTTGTCCATGAGCTGCCATATGAAACAACACTGATGAGCCAATGGGTATGCTTGCAGGCATCTGTAATGTTTGGTACTTATTGAAGAAGGGTGTGAAAGTTTCACTGTGTTCCTCAGGTAAGGCAACATTGAAAACAAATTGCTCTGAAAGAAACTTCCTCATGAGTTGGATTTCAATTGACCTGTTGTTAGTGGCAGTACTACCAAGAATGCCATTGTAGCGTTCGAAGGCAAAGCACCAAAAGCTGTAGACAGGGCCATAGTCTTCAATACACTCCTTCAAGTGGCTATGGAGGTGCATATTTATACGAACATTTTTCTTTCCATACAGTTCCTCAAACTGACGGCAAAACTTAAGTAAAAGCATGTCAGCTTTCTTTAGATCATTGTGCGAAAGAACTGGAACAGTGAGAAGGCGACACGCCATTACAAAGGAATGCCAACAGTTCAAATGTTCATTAGGTAGCAGACCATGAAGGGCATAGGTTGAGTAGATAATTGTCCAGTTTTTCCACTGTGAAGCTTTGTATTTCCCATGGTTAGAGGCAATCTTATGTGGTAATCTTCCAAAACCAGTTCCTACATCCAGCTTGTTAATGCTCTCTTCAAGAAGTTTAAGCTTGCCTTTTGTAAGAAGGTCTTTCTCTAACCAAAGCTGAAACATTCTCTTAGCAGTTCCAAGAAAAAGATTGTGCATTGGGTCTATCACAGTAAAACGAACTGCATCAAAATATTCCAGTTCAAGGAGCACACTGAAATAACAACCAGATCGTGTTGCAAGTTTCTCATGCGTTGTCTTGTTTACTGCCTTTCTCACCATGTGTGCATATCTTCGGTGTAAGTCATTACATCGTTTTGGCCAGTGTTCTCTGTCAAATCCAGAGAAATCCCTTCCAGTCTTGACAGACCCAGGGAAGCTTTTAAAACATTTGGAGCAAGCCCTTTCAGCTGAATGGCCTTTAAAACCACAAAGTTTCCTAGCAGCTGGAATGTCAGATGCTGCCAAAAGAATTGCACGACGGAATACAAGAGGAATGTGACTCAAACATGAATGGAGCCGTACCCCTTTCCAAAGGACTTTCATCTCATCTACTAAAGGCCTTAAAAATGGGTTTATGCTCTTGGGCATAGTTTCCATATCTGGTATGACACCTACAAGGATTACATTCTCCCACTTAAAGCGCTCTTCCCTTTGTAAGTTAAGTAGAACTAAGTAAATTACTCCCACTGAAACATCACTCCGTCTTGAATAAGGCTGAAACCAGTCCACATTTAAGCCAAATGCTTCAGAAGTCTTGTCCTTTGAATGTTGAATATCACTGATAACCCCATTTGTAACTTCTCGCTGTCTCCAATGCTCATACTTGTCGGCAAAGTTGGGCCTTTTCAGTAAGGTCTCGAGCTGGTTTATCACACTGTTAAAACAGTACACTTTAAAAGGATAAAAACATTCCTTTCCATTTGACAGCACAACTCTTTTCGCCAGCCTTGCTCCACATTCCTTTGCTCCTTTACCTTTCTTAAAAGCTTTGTGCATACAGCACTTTGCTACAATCCTTCCTCCAATTCGTTGAGTGCAGTCACCAGGGTCATACAGGGATGAGCAGTTGGGACACACCACGTATTTAACAAAATCATCACGGTCAAGATTAACCAGTTGTCGTAGTACATAAAGGGAAGTTGGAAACATAGTGCAGAATTTAACAAGATATTCACAATGACATGTCACGCCAACCAGATGCAAGAACTGAAAAAGGAAACGAAGAAGCCATTCAAGCCCATTGTTGCTAATTTTGCAATTTGCTTGCCAGAGAAGGATGAAAAGAAGGAACCACTGGAGCAGGGATGTCATTTTCTTGGAGATTGTAGACTTGTCACACGGTTCTGGGAGAGGCTGTTCTTTGCCTAAGTCATCAAGAATTGCCTCCGGAAAGTCATCCCAAAATTCAGGCTCTTCATCTTCCTCATTTTCTTCCTCATCCACATTTTGAGCATCTTTCTCATCCTGTAGAAAAAAAGGACTACTGTGTTTACTGTGTTTAGAACTCTGGCACAGGTCATTTGGGTACTCGTCTGTCAGTTCCCATGCTTTTCCCCAGTGCTTCCCGACAGTAAACAAAATGGAGATCGTTATATTGACAAAGGAGAACATGACTGTTCCCTGTACACCAAGAATAGTGGCTGGGCACAGGGCCCTGGCATGGTCACCAAGTCCGAACAGGGCCTACGTACTTACTTCCCACCCCACCTCCAAAAAAAAAATTTGTCTTACATGTCAATGGAACCTAGCTCTTGTACAATGTAACTCTGTTCTCAAGTAGACTCTTTTGTTTACCTTCAGTTGGTGATCAACAAGCATTTAATTAACATTTGTAATAACAGCACAAACCTCTACATATTTTTGTGATTCCATGTTTGGAGAGTTTGTTTCATGATCAGGCACACCAGAACTGCTTTCAGAATGCTCAGCACTAGAAGACTCTGAAGATAAACCAGTCAAACAATGAGTGCAAAATTAAACCTTGAAATTTCCAATGTAGTCAAAATTGTTATATAATCCCAGCCTTCTTGTTAAGATTAGTGAAAAGGAGGTAATGAATTTGCAATAGCAAGTGGATGCCACCTTGCTAATGTCTCCCAGGGAATAATGGGAATGAGATGGCCACTGGAATTACAATAATATTGAGATACATGACTGTGGAACTCAGAATGGAAAGACATATCCCTGCCAAAACAGAGGACAAGAAGGTCTTAAAGGCAACAAAAATCCATTTTGCATATTTCAGACTTGAAAAAATCTAAATTCTGCCCAAAAATTCTAACCAAGCCTCGGACTGCAAACAGATTTTACAAGACCTGGTAAAACACTACAGTACAGAAATTTTCTGTTTTGTTTCAAAATATGTTATGCTTTTTTACAGTTATGTAGTGTAAGTGATCTGATCAATCATCATTTGAGGCAAAATTCTTTTAACTTCTGTCCAAATGCATAAATGTTGTTTACTTGAAAACAATTTTTGGCTGGAGAAGCTTTCATTGATTATTCTATTTTTGGTAAAAAGCAACATGCAAGCATTAACATGTCATATGCATACATGTAGTTGTTGTGCTTTCCTGAGTACAACCTGTCTTCCACAAATTTCAATTAGTAGCACCAACGATAAAGTGCCTTTTTTTACAGTCACTCATTATGATGCCCTGGTTACCCATAATGCACTTGATTTGATCAGAAAGTGACCTTGGACCAGTGACCTGCTTGTTTGTTTGTTTGTTAAAGTTTTTAGATTTTACCAGTTTAAATTAATCAATCAGTCAGCAAATACAAAGCTCTTCACTTTCCAATAATGTACGTAACACACCTAAGGTGTGAATTTATCATAATAATCAAGCTCAAGCGCTCAGCAACAACAAGAAGTTCGTGACATGCTTACCTTCTGGGTATTGTTCAGTCATAGTTTCATCTTCAGACGAATACGCTGATGAAAAGGGATCTGGCACAGAATAGCTCGCTGTGGATGGTCCATCGCCCCAGGTTTTAGAAGCTTCGTTAAAATACAATCGCTTATGCCTGAAAAACTGGCTTTTCGACAAAGTTTCATTGCAGTGTTCACAGAAACGTGTCTCCTTGTGCCTAGAAGATTGCGAGTGCCACTGAGATCCTGCACAGAGTCCACGCATATTTTGTCCTGTTCCACTGGAAAGGAAATAGCCCGTTTTCGGGATCGAAGCCACAACCACTACAAAAAATAGGTGAATTCTGCTCAACCCGGGTTTATGGTTTTCACAAAGCTAAAAGCACACTACTGGGAACGAGTTTCACTGCGCTGTTTCCCAGGTAACATATTTGAACAGCCTCGTCATCATGAGATACACACAATAGAAGGACGATCACATGGTCTTGTTAGAAAGCGTCCCTTGTCAAGAATTTTGTCACATTTCGCAAGTGGCGGGAGTTTCGAGATTTCACTGCACTAGCCACTGTTGTTGCTGTTTTACAGTAGAAAACCATGTCTGCCGTCAATCGCGGCCAAGAAGTCTCGCTCTCGGACAGTTATGTGTTGCTGTTGCAAGATACCATAAAAGAAACCAGAGGTTTACGTGCGCAGGTTGCCGAGAGAGCAGATAAGGAAGATGAAGTAAACAGAAGTAACCGACAAGATGATTTCGACTCACTTGAAAGTCTACATTGCAGAGCGGCAAGAGTCATTTTTAATTTTGCTAAGGACTTACCGTCTGCGGAAGCCCTCTCCAGGGCTAAATGGGACACTTTAAGAACGTTTTATAAACATTCTATTCTGAAATTAATTTATAAGATGTACCACAACGACTTACCATCC
>BLFK01000650.1:583664-593436 GCA_014634185.1 Astreopora myriophthalma | reverse complement strand
AAAGCTAAAAGCACACTACTGGGAACGAGTTTCACTGCGCTGTTTCCCAGGTAACATATTTGAACAGCCTCGTCATCATGAGATACACACAATAGAAGGACGATCACATGGTCTTGTTAGAAAGCGTCCCTTGTCAAGAATTTTGTCACATTTCGCAAGTGGCGGGAGTTTCGAGATTTCGCTGCACTAGCCACTGTTGTTGCTGTTTTACAGTAGAAAACCATGTCTGCCGTCAATCGCGGCCAAGAAGTCTCGCTCTCGGACAGTTATGTGTTGCTGTTGCAAGATACCATAAAAGAAACCAGAGGTTTACGCGCGCAGGTTGCCGAGAGAGCAGATAAGGAAGATGAAGTAAACAGAAGACTGGAACAGCTGGTAAACAAAGTAGATGAGCTTTGTGAAAAGGTGAACAACGCTGATTCATCTAAAAAAAGAAAAAGGAACACCAGCCATTCCACAAAGGTTCCAAGCAAATGTAGGGTAAGACCTTGCTTTATTTTTATTCATCTTATGGCAATCAGGATCGATCGAAGAAGCATCTTGCCACTTATAAGCTTAAAAAGGCAAAAATGTTCTCACCTTTTATTAAGCTTGTGGCTGTATGTGCCATTGCCATAGTATGAAAACCACCCGGGAAAACCAGTACTGAAGCCAAAAGTTAACTTAAATTTTCACTGAAACGCATGTCTTAATCGCTCATGTCTCCCTGATGTTGAAGGTGAGCGAAATCATATACTCAATAGGCTGTTAGTTGCTGTTGTGGATACCTTGTGGATACCCGTTTCAAACAAAACTTTTCATTACATAATGTTTGCACACATGGTTTACTTTCTGCCTTTTTTTACACTCTAGAATGAATTCTGCAAAATGTACAAAGCCTTAAATGGAAATGGAGATTTTAGTGGATTTGACCTTAATGAAGGGTAAGTTACCATGCAATACTGCATGATGTTTTGGTAACTTTAAGAAAGTTGTTTTTAGAACATCTTTTTAAAATGACGCAAACTTAGACTACATGTATACAGTGTAGCTGCTATTTCTCAGGGTCCATGCTAGACTTGTGTTTTTTTTAAGGTACACTGTTTGGAGTTTTGATCACAATACCGTATATTAGTTTGTAATTCTAGTGCCTCATCCCAGATCAGGCAATTGTGTTGTTTCCATAGCCCACAAACTCTACCCTGCCTTCCTCAGCTCTAACAAGACATAAAATCAAGAACTTCCTTAAAAAATATCTCATCATAAGGTCAAGAGCTGATCTATAATTTGTTTATCTTTGTCAAGTTTTGATTGCTTAGTACTTATCTGTTGTTGATGTCTAGGACTGCAAGTGAAGAAAACCGCACTGTGTTCACCAAAATCGCGGAGTCAATTTACAGTGATTATGGTGGACAAGAGCACTGCCCATGGTCTGTTGGACAACTGAGAGGCAAGGTTTTTTTTCCCTTACAGTACAGTGCTTCTAAAACAATAGTAATTTGAAGGTTTCAATGCAATTCTATCATGACTATTTTGCTTTGAGAAAGAGTTTGCTCCATTTAATAAGGTCTCTTTCTACATGTGTAGAGACTGTATCACGTGTGGGAAAGCTTAGATCTGTGTAAAGTGTTTCAGCAAAAGGCATAAACACAAACAATAAGTCCTTTACTACTTGTTAAAACCTAGCAAAGTATTTGAGCTGAAATAAAAGAAATGAGCCAAACACATTACATAACTTAAGAAAATGTAGTTGGAGGGTAATATTCCCTCAGTGCATCTGTAATGTATGCATTGTTTCTTTCTTTATGCAACTCTCATTTTAAACTTTTTGTTCTCATAGTTATTATTGGTTTTGTTTTTTCATGTTTTTTATGGTGTCTCATATGGTTAAACATGTTGTTTGCTGTTCATTTTACAGAGGCTTGTAACACCTATCACAGGTCCCTTATTGATGCAAGAACAAGAAGAAACAAGTCTACAGCTGAGGAACACTAGCACACCTGTAGGAGACAAGGACGAAAAAGAGATGTAAGTTTACTTTGAAATACCCATGATGTATTTCTTTTGCATAAGAGTGTAATTTGCAATAAGAGATTAATTTATAACACAAAATTATTGAAACTTTTTTTAATATACAAAAATGTTGCCTGTCTAGTTAGGAATGCTGTGCTGAGTGTAGCTTAAGAAAAAAATGATATCAGTGGAGTATCTTATGCTAAGGGAACCCATGAATTTCGCACTGGGTATTAGCCATAGTAAGGAAATGGTAGTCGACAAAACAAGGCGAGGAAAATTATATTTGACCCTGACGGGAATCAAACCCATGTCACCTCCTGATTTCCACCATAATTACCCACAACTTAATCCCATTTGGCCTCTTAACTGATCAGTAGAGCAATGATGAGAAAATTTGGGGGTTGTGGGTTCAGTTCTCAAAAAAGTCAAGAGTTTTTCCCTTACATTGTGAGGTCTCCCATTTCGTCACTAGGGCTAATGCTCAGTGGGAAATTCATGGGTTCGCTTACTATTACAACATGCACTACAGAGTTAATTCTCTAATCTATCATCAACAGTGCTAGTGTTACAACATTCATTAACATTCGCAATCAACATCTTTATATCTGCTCAAAAACAACAATAGCAATAATATTGTTCACCATTTTTATTTTTGAGATTAGCTCAGTCTGTAAAATTCAGGGACGTTGCTACATGTAAATACCAGCTTTGGGCAAACTTCACCATCTGAAAGAGGTGTTACAGTTATCATTGGGTAAATTTCAACAGAGCAGAAATACTTGAGGCTAATTTTAAAGGTGCCAGGTCCAAAAAAGCTGGCTGGATTAATTAGTAGGCCCGCTGAGATTTCTTTTAGCTTTATTCAAGTAAATGTCATGAATAACAAGATATCTTTGGCATTTTACTAGTGTGCAGATTCAGATTACTTTAAATATAACATGGATGTATTACCTATGGTTTTCTTGTCTGTGCACATCTGATCAATGAAGTCAGTTTTATATTTATTTAGCAATGCAAAAAAACTCACTGTTATAATTTTAAAAAAAATATTTAGAATGTTCACTTTTTAGTGTGAGAATAACAAGGTTATCTTTCAACTGTTCCACAGAAACTTGAACACAGATTGACGGCATTGGAATGTGTAGACTGAACAGCAACAACAAAGGAAGAAGTACGGGAAGTTTTAACCCCAGAATACACCAGCTCCGATGAGAGCTCATATGAAAATGGGTCTGACTCTGAGTCTCGTGAACTGGTGTGTTACCAAGTCAAGCACCTCTCGTGGGAAAGAACACGCCTCACCAAGGCAAAAAAGGCACTGGATACAGTGTACGAGAAAAGCTTGTCACGAAGAGTACGGCAATCCCTAGTTCCTCGGGAGCTTCATGAGGAAATGTCCAGTCGGGATGTTCCAGTCAATTTTGTTGAGTGGGCGGTTCGAAGAACAACACCAGTACGAAGGGGTGTAGCCCGCATTTCCCCTTCTTCAGCCTCTTCCACTGGTGCGGTTTCTTCAAGTCACTCACTGACACTGGGAGGGGATCGTGTTTTAGATCCCCTGCATTCTAGCACTCCCCGCAGTACAAGGCAGCAATAGGGTTTTTATATCCATATTCCTCCATGCTTCTTAACCCTTTCACTCCCATGATCTGAATGTTAATTCTCCTGACTGACTGCCACATATTTCTTTTCAAGTTAGTTCACAGAATTTGGTGTTACATCAAACAATTTCACCTTGTTGATGATTTTCTTTATTCTTGTCACCTTTTTGGTTGACAATGCATACATAATGTAAGGAGAAATTTCATATTGATCACTCCTGGAAGTGGAAGGGTTAATAAGTTTTGGTTGCTTTCTTTAAGTGAACAAGTTTGGCCCAAGTTGTTTAAAGGGAAAGATTATTTCTTTTGACAGAATACTGAATATTCAGCTAGTTTCAACATTTTATGTGAATATGCTCACTATTTTGCTGTGTATAACTTGGTTATTGGTGTTATTGAAGCATTATAATTTGTAATGTAATAAATTTACTACTCTTTTCAACATCTTGGGCCATATAATTATGGAAAAAACTTGTCTTTTCCCTTTTATTATTAATTTTGAAATATACAAATAGGTGACATTTCAACTTCTTAAATTAGAATTATGAATTTTGTTAAATAAGTTTAAGTGCTTGAGAACTAATACTATTAAATAGATACAACTTTTCTTGATTATGCTACAGTTCAAAGAGTTCCCAAGTAAAACGTGACAGATCAAAATTAGTGTTAGTATCCACAGAAATAGAAGTCAATTTTAACAGTTAGTTGTAAATATTGCCATTCTCAAAAGAAGTAAAGTATCCTAAATAACACCCCACGAATTTTAATTTTCTTTTTGGATTTAGCAGGGTGTTAAAGCCTCCAATTGCATGAACTGTTAAATTTCAATATCTTAGTACAGTTTCACTTTATGTCGGTTTTTGTACATGGACTGATTTTTATTAGTAATTATTGTCAGCTTTGACTGTACTTGAAAGTGCACTCTTGCTTAGTTATTAATATAAAGAAAACTTACAGAACTGAAACTGTCCTTTTACTGATGATTTGGGGGTAGGATCAACTTGCTCTTTCCTTGCACCCTTGCCAGAGGAGTATAAGTTCTTGAAGTTAAACCACTGACAACATTCATGCCATGCCGTTTCAACTATAATGCCCTAGCTGATTTTTCCGCTGTCACAGTCCGTAAAAGAAGATAAACTTCTACGGGACAGTAAACACCGTTTAAGTTTCAGCCTTAAAATGAATTTACGGTGATACGTAAAGTGACAAAAAGGCCACCTTTACCAGTCTCTTAATTACGCGTAAAGGAACGTAAATCACGTCCTTACAGCTGCTTTACGGAACAGTAAACTTCCGCAAAATGTAAGCTTTACCAAGGCAAACAGCTTAATGTAAAGCCTCGTAAAGAACAGACTGTGTAAATATTATCTTTACCTCAGCTTTACAGAATACGTAAATGTTCCGTAAAGAAGTGTGCTATTACCTAGACTTACAGAACACCGTAAACTTGCGTAAAGTTGAACTTTACATTTTTGGAAAGTCACGTAAAGTGACTTAAAGCAAGGCAATACGGTAGCATTATGGCAGCTTTACGGAATAGTAAAGTTGCTATTTCGTGCTGTGATGTAGGCTTGTGTAGGTTTATGTAGGCTTGTGTAGGCCTGTGTAGGCCTGTGTAGGCTAATGTAGGCTAATGTAGGCTAGTGTAGGCTTGTATAGGTTGATGTAGGCTTATGTAGGTCTGTGTAGGCCTGTGTAGGCCTGTGTAGGCTAATGTAGGGTTATGTAGGCTTGTGTAGGCTAATATAGGCTTGTGTAGGTTTATGTAGGCTAATGTAGGCTAATGTAGGCTTGTGTAGGCTAGTGTAGGCTTGTGTAGGTTTATGTAGGGTTATGTAGGTGTGTGTAGGTTTATGTAGGCTCATGTAGGTCTGTGTAGGCCATTGTAGGCTAATGTAGGCGGATGTATGGCTGACGGTCAGCGGTTAACTATAAAAAGGCTCGGAGCAGTTCCTGCAATTAACGCTATGTCTTCTGACGATCCGCCATTTTGAAAATCGTCGAGGAGAAGGCCCTGGGGACAAGGTTGCGGATCAAACCATAATGGAAAAAATATTTGGCACTTTCATTTCAAGGTTATTTGCAGTATTTGTGCCGCGTGAAGTGCGTGCGGTGGACAGTTAGTAAAAAATAAAGTCATTTAACACCATCCAAAAACACCAATCAACTTTATACCGCTGTTATTGTTTACTTGAGGAGATTTATTGCTCAAATCGCTGAAATGCGTATGAATGTTGCGCTGTCTGACCCCGATACCAAGTCTCGTAATCTTGCTTGATCAAATGTCAAACTATGCAAATTTGTGTTAAAACAGTCAAGCGTACAAAATGCAAAACAGTGAAACTTAAAAATATTGTTTTCTTTTCGTAAGGACAAATACAAAGATTACGAAGCTTGTCACACTTGACTGGAATATAAATTATTCACAGTTGAAAACACGAAACTAAAGCAATGAACGGAACAAATCAATCTCTTTTCAATCATTCAAATATTTCACTATGTCACAGTGCTGTGAGAATGAAATCTTTACTTAAAAGGTTTTCTCCGACAAATGAGCACGTTTAGAAAGAGGAACTGTGGCTGATCAGCTAGCCGCACTGTTTGGCAATTCCAGTGTCACATGGTTCCTTAAAGTACAGGAATAAAATCGAAAAAAGACGACCAGAAAAAAAGCCAACAACACCGGTTTCAGAGAAGGTCACCCATCCGAGTAGTAACCCCGTCCAGCAGGGCTTAACTTCAGTGACAAGCAAAACCACATGGCTAATTGCCACATGAGACTACAATAGCGACCTTAAGCATGCTCGACGATTACGAGAACGAGGACGACCGGAAGTGAAATTTTCGATTAAGGACAAACTGCGCATGCTTGTAAGTTTGTTTTCGTTCTTGTGCTTTCGTCGACGATGAGAGAGGTGCAGCGAAGTCGTTTTAGCGAGAACGTTAGTTTTTCCTTTGAATTTATAGCCAAATAGTGTATTATTCCAAAGCATTTAATTGCTAAATGTATCATTAAATATTCGTAGAAGCAAATGTGTGAATTTAAGTGCTTTGAGTTGAAATTATCATTAAATACGAGCCTTTTTGTTCCTACTTCTGAAGAGGTGATGGCAGCCGAAGGAGCGGGAAAACCTCAGTGAGTAAATCAAGCTTTTGTTACCTGTTTCCTTTGTGAAATTGCATAGTTTAGTCGGTGATTTTCTTATGGCTCTTTTAGTGAATGATTTCGTTTCTCACCGTCATATGTTCTATCGGATTTTTAATAGTTAAGCCACAAACTATTAAAAGAGACTACCGTACTTTGGAAACGCTAAGTCTTTATCTGCAGCAGAATGTAGTTATCGCACAGCTCAGTAAGTCCTCAGTTTTTATTTAAGTCAATGAATTGCTTTCTGTCATGGAATTCCTATAGACATCTTTAAAAGATGCCATAGGGTAAACAAGAACTCTCCAGAGAAAAAAAATTAAAATTTGTTGTCTTTAGGCAGGATGCTTTAAGTCTTATTTTTCCTGCCAACAACGACATTCTTGCTCCAGTCTCTTTGACACTTCTACGTCATTTTGTCGTAGTCGTTCTCGTAATCGTCGAGCATGCTTAAGGTCGCTAATGACGACGAAACTCGCCCGAAACCTTATACGTGGTCTGCCTACGCATCCCACGTACTTATATTCGGGTGTCATAGGATCATCGGACATTGGTTGTAAATTGTCTAAGACCTCAGTATCAGGGGAGTCTGCTAATTCCTGCACAAGTTCATCCAGCCAATGATTGGAGCTCTCAGCACGCGCGATCAACCTTTCTTTCATTTTCTGGATGTTTTCTTCTTCCTTAAACTGGGTATTTAGAAATCGATGGTGAAATGGAACCATGTGGTGCTGCTCAACAATAGGCACTAAAATCATCAATTGTTCCCGCCATCTTTTCACAATTTTATTTTTATTCACGGAGGTGATGGCTTGCATGGGAAAGGAATTCACATGTTCTGTAGTAATAGGATTGTCAACTATGTCAACCAGCCTTTTCTTGCTTCATCCTCGTAAGTAGCCCAGAATACTTCTAGAATGTCATCACGCATATGTAGCCGACTGTTCTTTCTTTTATTTATATGGTATTCATGCAAGGTTTTCTTCTGCTCGCATTGAAGTAGCTGGAATTCAAAAGTGCGTGCAGCAACTTCATGCTTTCAGCTAACGGACATGATTCACATAGTCAATGCAACGTTTAGTCCCTTTGCTCTCGTTAAATACAGAAACTTTATTGTTGAATTGTACTTGGTTTGACATCATCTCTATGACCTGAGGTTTTGCCGTAATACACACACAACATGATTCTCTCCTTTTTTTATTAACAGCTTGCGGACCCCTCAGAGAAGGTAAGGATCGAAACCCACCAATCAAATTCTGCACTTTCATTCTTCTTTAACTTGACAAACTTGTTTTCTTTTTGTTGTGTGTTCAGGGTTTTCCTTTAACAAGGAAAGGCAGCGTGCGACCTTTGCTCGAAATCGGATCAATTTGTATGCAAGAAAAAAATATTCGCTGCTGATTGGTGATTGTACTCGTTTCACTAACAAGATGCGGACCTCTCAGAAACGTTAGCAGCAGTCAACTGAGCCTTGTTAAAAATCGGATCAATTTGTATGCAAGAAAAAATGCACGCCTCTGATTGGCGATTATGGTTAATCCGTTTTTGGCAATTTCGACCAATGGAAAGCAAAATAAAAACAAGGTAAAAGCTGAAAGCAGTATGGTGAAAATGCAAAATCCTAAAGAATGCAAAAGCAGTGGAAGCATTAAGATCAAAGAGAAGAAGGAAAGGAGAAGATGGAACGAAGAGCGAAATAGAGTTGGAGATAACACAAGTTATTGTGAACCTTGTAAGTATATGAAATTCCAGCGATGCTTTTTGTTTATTTTGAAATTGCAGTAGTTTCTGTGCTTTCAAAAAGAATTTCGAATGCACAACAGAGTGTTCAGTTTCTCACCACACGCTAGTAAACTATTCTGCTTTCATATGAACTAATTTCTCAACCAATTCTCTAAGAAATTCAAGCATTCAGTAGTTTCAAAATTTTGTATTCCATAATGTCAAAGTTTAAAGATTTTTTTTGCCTTATTTATAAAACAGATGTTAAGACTTTGCTTCATCTGTCATCAAGAGGACATAAACCATGAGCGAACAGAATGTTGTGGCAATTATGTTCACAAAAGGTGTTTGGAGAGGTAAGCAATATGTCTTTTTACTGGAATTTGTGTAGTATTTTGAGTTCCCTAAGTTGTGTGTTCATTTTTTATTCAGATGGATGAGAACACTCATACCCTTGAGTGAAAATTGTGCGATGTGCAGAAAAGCGTTCCGTCAGCCACATGCAGAAGCACAAGCAGCTGACACAGAATTTATGGCCTGCATTGCAGCGGTAAGATTTAGAAGTTATTTTCTTTATTCAATATACAAAGAAATTGGTCTCTTTTGTTATCCTTAATTGCTCTTTCACTAACTTATTTGTCGGGGTTCTCTCTCTCTCTCTCAGCTTTGTGACGGTCGAGCAACACACAGATGCCGATTATGAAGAAAGCTGCATAGCTTGCATATATTTTAATAAGGGATTAAACCCTATTCAAAGACACAACTTTGCCTTTTCAATTCAGTGCATATTTGCATGCAGAAATGTGGATACAAAAGGTGATCATGATGAAAGTTGTGATCACTGCCAAGGGTTACTTGAAAAACTCTTGGACAATTATTTCTAACTATGGCGGGAGTTTTTCAAGCAACCTTTGCTGCTCCGTTTTTCATTCCTTTCACCGAATTGAAAAGGCAGAGTAGCGTTTTTTTTTTCATAGGGTTTAACTAATTTATAATTAGCCTTTGTTCTTATTGTTTGTAAATAATTTGTAATTCCTTGTTTGTAACTGTACCAAGATGAAAATATAATGCTTCTTTTTTTTACTGCTCGAAGGTAAACATGTCATTCGTGTCCATCTTGTATGTGAGAAATAGTCCTTCTTCCACTCGCTGACAAACAGTTGATGAATCATTGTCCATAGCCAGTGTTCATTTTGTTATGGTGACTTCAAAAGTTGACACCAAAATGTTATGACTTCCATCCCATCGAATTCACAAATTAAATCTTTCTACGTGGTACAGTATCTCCACACATTTGATCCCAAAAATC
>BLFK01000650.1:548664-581164 GCA_014634185.1 Astreopora myriophthalma | reverse complement strand
CCCTTGTACAACTGTCTGAAATGTGACGCAGAAATCGGTCACTCCACTCCCCAAAGGTTTTTGCTCCTGAAGAGTTGGCAAGGGACTGAACAGCTGCCATTCCATCAATAATAGTCCATGTTTGCCTCTGGCTGATGGGCATTTGGCTCTTAGACATTTCCTTGTAAAATGATACCAAGATCCAACTTCCCTGCTTCTTGTAGACTTCTGTCTAGGGTAGCAAATGACTTTGGGACTGGAGCAAGCTCGCTTTGAAGCAACCTATTCACATCTACATCACGACTGGATTCCAAGGCTACTATCACCCTTCTCAAGACATCTTTGTCTGCTTTCATGGCGATGGTCTTGCCCTTATCAACTGACACTGCTACAGTGTAAAGTGTCTCAAAGGTTTTCACCCTCTAACGCTTTAGGGTGTCATGGAACTTTATGTCTTTCTTGATTAGCCTGGTTTCAACAAACTCTTTGATGACTTTCTTACCAATTTCTTCAGCGCCAAGTAGATCTTGTTTAATGGCGTTACTTGCCACATCTCCAGTGGTAACTACAGCTAAGTCAGATTTTTTAAAGTCAGATTTTATCTCTCACAATACTATCTATCGAGCTCTAAACATTAAGTAGCAAAGATTCAGCTATTTCCTCATTGTACTGTACTCTTTTTATTGGGTTTATATAAATGTTACAGTTCAGTCTCATTTCCATGCTGCACATTACAACTTCACGCCGATTTAAGTGTGTCATTGAGAAATGGTTGACTCCCCTGGATTTTGTTTCCTGAAGGCTCGCTTTGTCCCTTTGGGTGTTTAATTCGGCAGCCATCGAGAGTGTGGCAAATTAGTTCGGTTTTACTCGGTCGAGAAAAGGTGAGAACTTCTGCAGGAGGACCCTGAAGCGAATTCAAAAGACTGGAACAATAGCCCAATTAAGCGGCCTTAAGCTGCGAAGTTGTGAGCGTATCCTTTTGTTCTTGATATGTGAAGCAACTCCGAAGGATTACTTAGGACATATTTATATTTTAAGTTCTTCGCAAAATACTTTCAACTCTTAGTTAGGTTTATCAAAGAAGAACCTTTTGAGAGCTTTAAAAAGAGATCCTAAACGATGTGTTTCGATCACTGTAAGTCGAGTTTCGATAATTTTCACTGTTTTTTCGTGGAGCAGCGCTTTAATTTATGCGTGGCGTTATCTTCCCTATGCGATTTAATAAGGCACGTGTGGAAATAGCGATCATTCGTTGAATGAAAACTAGTAAAAAAAGAAGCTGTTAAAAGAGTTGCTATCGTAATTTACTGTAAGCAAACCCGGTTTCGATGTTTTGCGGCGGTTCAAAGTCCTCAAACCCGCCAAGTTTAACAAAGCGTCTTTACAATTCTGTGAAGCCGCCTGATCGGCTGATGGCGAAATAGAATAAAAATGCAAATTGACGAATTTTGGTTTCTTCACAAAAAATGCATTTTATTTGTAAACCTGATCTGATTTTGAACACAGCCCCTTGTGACTCAAAGGTTGGAAGGGCTGGGAAATATAACCCGAAAGTGGTGTGCGCGAAGACTATTACTGCAATTTCCGTTTCTTGCCTGTTTGATTTACATTTTGACAGCGCTTTTAGCGCTCATTATTTCTCTCTCGATTATAATTATAGACCCGTAAAATAGAACACGGATCCTTTTCTTTTCGTTGAGTAACTTTTTTGTTCGATGGTTAGTTTACTTCGATTAATTTTCTTGATATGCTTTGGCTATTGAACCATTTCCCCCAAGGGTCTCTCAACAACTGGTTTACAATAGCAAACCAATTATGCAAATCATCAACACAGTGCAGCATATAAAATGATCGCTCAAAATTCCCGCTTTACACGTTTGTCATTGTGATCTGGTGCAGTGTAGAGGACTTGTCTGTTTCACTTCTGTTTACTTCAATCGTTGAAATGGATTTCGCCGTTGGTGAAAATATCAAAGCTGTCGATGAATGTGGAGTGTGGCACTATGCCAAGATCGTAGACAAACGCGAGGATTCCGTTATCGTCACGTTTCCTCCGTGGAAGCCCAACTGGGACTGCGAAATCTTTGATGCCTCTGAAATCAGAAAGAGGACAGCAGACGAAGTGTTGGTTCCACGTCGTTTTGCTAACAAGAAGGTAAGCAAGCCTAGCTTTCAGTAAGAGTCAGTGTTTGTATTGCAGTTTCTTGCGTTGCCGTTTGTGACGCATGTCACGACATCATGTAGCATTTGTTTTATGGATCCCTAACAACGCTTTTTTTTCCTAGAGTCCAAATTTAAAGAAGCTTATGGCAGGAGACACAGTTTTTTTATTCAGGGAAGGTGTTATAGTGCAATATTCTGATCCCATTCGCAAGTCGGTAAGTCCACACGTTTGTTTGATGCCCCGGAGTCGTTTTGCCAACATGCATATTCTCCCTAGTGCTTTCCATACATTTCTTTACATGCCTCTTTGGAGATTGTAGGCGATCAACACAAAGTTAAAATCGAACACACGTTTTCTGTATGGTGATGGCCTTACTAGTTATCAACTGAATTAAATGCTTAAAGGGGTTAGTCTCTAGAGAAACTATGGTGTTGTGTTGCAAAGGTTTAGATTTATAAACTCGGTTTATAGGTTAACTTACATGGAGAAATGCAAATTAAAGCTGGTACTTTTTAAAAGCCCTAGCCCATCATCAGAGCAGATCAAGGACCTTTTTTATCTTGGCACATACACATTCAGCCCACCACATACAACATGCAATCCTGATTGAAAATTACATTACAGTATAATTTATTTTTGTATCTTTTGCTTATTTTTTTCAGGTGACTGTGAAGCTGCATGATGCCACCATTCAAACAGTGAATGTGTGGGAGCTCGAACTGACACCAAGAGTGGAAAAAAAGGACTCTAAGGTAGGCAGGAAGAGGAAGAGAAGGAATGAAGATTTGGCAACCCCAAATGAAATCCCTCCTTTGCAGCAGCCAGGACCTCTGCCACCAGCAGCTGAAAGTGCCAGTTTAGAGTTTTGTGTACATGTTGAAAGTAGTGGTACAGTAATTAGGGTTGGTTCATTTTATTCACTTGTGTTTGCTGGAAATTCGGTTTTTGTTTGCACTGGAATTTCAAGGGTGTCCTGTCAATTTACTTATAAGTTTGTTCTCTGTTCTTTGGTCAATGATAAGGTTGACAATTTAATCCAGAATGTTAACTGCAGTGTAATGGATGTTAAATATGTTTGCAACTCAGATGTTACTTGTACTTCAAAAGTGAGGAATCTTTTAGATAAGATAATTTGTGAGGGCTGGGAAAGGGTTTTAAGATGTCAAGAGAGGAATATTGGTAACATGTCGTACTTGTTAGACCTAAGAAAGAGTTGTTTAGCAAGTCAGATGCGCCAAGGTGTGTGGTCTGGTATTTCACATAGTGCCACCCGGCCATCACAACCACTTCACCTTGGTGTATTTGATCCTGTGCTTGACACCCAAATCTTTGGACTTTCAAGTACAAATAATTTTCAAATTAGTTCAATTTAATTTATAAAGTGATTTAAATGAAGTTAAAATTGTGTGTTTAGAGCAATTAATGAATTGAAAAGAATACTTGATCTTAATTTTCATTTCAAACTTTAATTTATGAATTGTATAAACATAATTTCCCCTCATTTCGGTTCCTTTTTTAAATTTCTTCTGTTGACGCTATGTGTATGACGTAATTTAACATCTAACCGGTCAGCTGATATACCCATTTTAGTAGCCTTCAAATTCGGCACATGGTGAGAAATCATTATGGCTTCCAGTTGTGGCGGCGTGTTTTCTTTGTCAGCATTCAAGAATGAAGAATGAGTGGTAAGTACTTTATTTTCACTTGCAGTTTAATAAAAACGACCCCACTACGCAAGAGAGTACTTATAGAGTTGGGGGTACGAGCGCATTTTTGCAAAATGCTCTCATACCAACCCAACTCTACACTACTTTTCCGTATAATGGCTTGATTTTCTGCTGTAGTATTTTGCGTTCGTATTTTTGTAAACTATATCTTTTTATTGTGTGACTTTCTCAGAAAAATCACCAAGCGTGACTTTCTCGGAAACACAGGAAGTCTTAAGAGGGGGTTCCCCCAGGAAGATGAGTCATCGCGTCTAGCTTGTTGTTTCAGATCACGAGACGGTCGTGTGATTTTCAACCAATCAAAAAGTTAGCCCATAAATTTACCAAAACCAAAAATCTAGCCAACTGGTTCAAAATCTGGTTTTATTTTTGGTTAGACATTTTGCTATACAGAAAAAGGATGCCTTCATTAGAAGAACTTACTGCTCGTTTTGAGTCCACATGTTACAAGATTCAAGATTCTATACTTATCATTGAGGCGAATATGGGTGAGGATCAAGAATTCTGTTTCAATATGACAAGGGAAATTTATAATTTGGCATCCATTGATATTAGTTTCATGGATAATGCTGTTGATCGTTATATCAAAGTCTTGGAGGAGTACAAGAGGGTCTTGAACTATGAGAAATCACGGAGGCGATTATAACGAAACAAGTTCTTATTATAAATTCTTCAAGTAAACTTTACTCACAAAAAATTTTGTGTGAAGTGTGTGCTGTGCTGAAGTTTATAATCATCTCGAAGATGCCGAAATCAGTTTCCACTCTACAAAATCAAATCTCATGTTGCGAGAGAAATATGAAAGAAGCATTAGCTCAATGTGCCCATGAAGCCGGGGTTAAAGAAGGTGAAGTAATATATATAAAGATATAATCTCTTATAATAGTATAGAAATGAATAATAAAATATATTGTAATACTGAAATTCACGATTGTTTAAAATCCATGGATCATATTTTGTGTTATTTTTGTGGTTAGAAATTAAGCGAAAGTAAAAGTAAAAGAGAGGACCCCTGTTGCGAAAATATGGAATTGATAAAAGATAATGAAATGGTTGTATGTTTAAACTGTGGTACTTGTTTTGGTTATGATTATGTTAATGAGTATGTCGATTTCCATGAAAATAAGCATAAAATAAGGCGCAAATCAATTTACAATCGCAAGTATCATATCGAAAATGTATTGAATGTTATAACAAGTGAAAATAATATTCAATTAACTTATAAACAAAAACAGATGCTTTATTCTGTGTTCGACGAGATAGAAAAAGTCAATAAAGAGGTAAATAATGGACGTAAACGGTTGATTAGTGTTAAATATATTATCAAACAATTGTTTATGATGCTTGGTCTACCCCACGAGCGCATAAAAGTGTCAAAATCTAAAATTACACAAAAAAAAACATGATGAATATTGGTCTAAAATTAAAACCATGATAGGAAATAAGATAGATGCTATTATGAAATAAATCTTTCATCGTATTTCTCTAAAAATTTATCAATAATAGGACTGTTGTCCATCACGTAATTGTCTATGCAATTCATTGAGGAAATTAATTCGGGTATATTCGTTTCTCCAGATCTTAAAGCATTCTTTATTAAAATTAAAAGATGTCCGTAACTTTGGTAAGCGTATTGACAATTCTGAATTTTTAAATCAAAGTTCTTATGTTTCATCCAACCCTGAATTAATATTGCTGATGTGCTGATTGCTATTAAACTAATTCCACCAGTTGCTATGCTTGAAGCTAAGCCTCCTGATGCAAAAACAACAGACAATGCATCACCAATAAATTTGTATTTTTTCATACGCATCATTGCTTGCTTGTAAGCCCAATATTTTCGATGATAAGTTCGATAATAACTTTTCAATTCATCGATTTTTTCTTTTGTTAGTTCATCTGAAATGTGATTCCAGTTGAATATTGTTTTTCTAACTTTGACCATATATATTTATTATATTATATTCTCAATCTTTTACACAAGCAGTATATTAAACCAGTAATCTGGCCGCATAAAGGCGACCTTTTCATACATTTTGTGGTCATGTTTTCAGGAATAACATATAGATATCCCCGGTCTAATTTATAGTGGGTATAAAATCTACCAAAAGCATCATGCAAAATGCTATGTGTGTGTAATATATGAAACTGACCTAATACTCTTTCTAAAAACCATGTTAGACAACCATTTCCAGGGCCGATTAGACCGATTTCATTGTTATTTAGTTTAAGGACGTCATCTATTGATTTGTATGTCTTGAAATTTTTATGGTACAAATATTGATATACTAAGCATGATTTTAAAATAACGTGATTTATATTACTATGTTTTTGTTTTGTTTCCTCGATAAAATAATTTACATATTCGACTACTTCTTGTAACATCTATATTCTTATGTTTTATTAATTATGAAAAAGTAATGGGGTCGTGATCTACCCCATACAGTTCACATATCATTTTATGGTGCGCTCTGATAATAGTTTCATCCATCGAGAAACCTTTATACAAAACAAAAAGTTGAATATCTCCATTCAAACCAGCTACACCATTAGGATCTAAATCTCCAAAGGTCATCTGATTTGATCCGGGAGACGTTGCTGCGTGAAATGTTTTCACTTTTTTACCATTCACCCAGCAAGAACTTTTTTCAGCACCGGCCGGTACATCCCAATGTAATGACACACAATGCCATTTATTCAACTCTGATGCATCAGCTTTTGGTAACCAATCAGATGAAGATATTTCTATGTTGTCAGCTCCATGGATACCAGAGATAAGAAGATTATGGGTCGTGGGTCGATAAACAACAAATTTATCCCATCCGGCATTATCATGACCAAATAAACCATTCCTGAAATGAGGGTTGACTCCACCATGAGTATCAAGTCTGTAAAGTATGAATGTATGAACTATATCGTCTTCTCCACTTTTTGGATTCAAGTCGATGTTTGAAACCATTCTATTAGAGCCGTTGAAAGAAAAGTAATATCTTTTAGCGTTTTTTGACGTGGAGAGAGTTGGTTTTAATGAATCAGTAGTCTGCGTTGCATCTAAATTGGATAAAGTTTTGTCATATATGTTTGAAATTTTACGATTTGCGTCGTATGTCACTTCAGTTACAAGACCTCTTTCAGATGAATACATGCATTCAGCGTATTGATTAATGTATCCATCAATATAAGTACCAGTGGCTAAATTTAGAATGGAATAAATTCCCGAGCTATCGACGTAACCCTTAGTCGCTGCATGGTGCGTATCTGTTGGGTCTTCTACGTTGATTATTTTAACGTTTCTCATGTCATAATCATTAAAAATAGGGGTGCTTGAATTTCCGCTTGAATTATTACTTGAATTGATATATATTCTACAGTGTATTTGAGTTTGTTTCCGTATTCATCTAAAATGTCGTTTCCATGTTCGTCTTTTACGTATAGCGTCATATAATATAAGTGTATAAATTTATGGTTGAAATGTTTTGATTGACAAAATAAAATATACCACCACACCCCGCCTAGAGTCATGTTGTAAGTTGAAACTGGCTAAATTAGGATAGAATCTGTCAATATTTACCACCCTTGCGGAGTCTGATAATATATCGCCTATATCAAATACATGGTCATTTATTCTTAAACTACATCGTAGTGCGGGAGTAGTGATCCGTTGAAATCCGCGGGTAACATTAAAAAATAACCTTATACTATTTATGTATATACTCGATAATACTTCTGTTATCTGAAGAAGATTGGCGCCTCCAGGTAGTAAACTAAATCCTATTTCTAACGGTTGTACGTGTCTGACGACATTATCACTCAGGGTATCAGACCGGGGGCCCAAACTCCCCCATATGGGGACATCAAGAGACGGTACTCGTATTTCATGACCATTCGTATTTATCGGAAGGTAAAAGTTCATCACTCCATTTTCGATTAAAGAAACAGTGTCGTATACATTCGGGTCTACGTTTGACGCATGCCCCTTAATACCATACATAATTAAATATCCCTTTGTAGCATGTCCTGCAGACACTGCACCCGATAAATCAATAAAAATGTATTCGGGTGGGGATTCCTGCCCCTTCGTTAAATTAACAATGGATCTCGTATAACCTTCCGAATTGAATTTTCTTGTGGATTGTTGGTTGACGGATAGAACTGTGGAGACGACATTAATTTGTGTTTGGTTGATGAGTGATTTATCGGGAACAATAAACTCAATAACCATTGTGTATTGTGCCAAAGCAAGTGAGTCAGCTTTAAAACTTATCCTTGATCGATACTTGTTATCCGAGTCTGTCAGTAAAGTTACGTCATATGCTTTTTTATTGAGACTGTGTGGGCTGTTTTGAAGATTAATAATACCATTTATCGTTATATCGGTTTCTGCAATACTCTGACTAACGTCATCCATTATATAACGGAAAACGTTAGTATTTTGTGAGGATGAAGAAACATGTGTAACATTTACATACTCCTTATATTCTTTTGTAAGGCGATTATAAGTTTGATCAATATATTGTTTGTCTGTACTTTTAGTACTGTCAATTGTTGTTGCATTAAATACTCCCATTATATAAGTAAAATAGATATTTATGGACTAAATGTTTTGTAACGTATTATAATGTCAATTTCTTCAATTGTATCGCTTTGATATTCAATAGACATAGTACTAGTTACCAGAGATCTGTCAATATTCAATGTCATGATATCATCTGAATTGTCAAGATTTAAATACATAGCCTGATTAAGAGGATTAGCCGCGATAAACTTAAGGATACCCGTTAAATCGGTTTTTATACTAAAATATATTTTAACGATATACATATACTTTTCGTTTTTAAATAAATCGGTAAGTTTCACAAATTTACTACCAAGCTTAACACATAATAGGGCTGTATGCCAAATACGTCCACCCTTCGTATAGTTCCCATAAAAATGAGTTGTTGCAACCAATAAGTTACTAGTAGTTGGCATTCTTATTTCATGACCATTCGTATTTATCGGAAGATAGAAATTCATTACTCCATTTTCAACAGTGTATATAGTATCATAAACATTTGAATCAACATTCGAGAAATGTCCTTTTATACCATAAACAATCAAATATGCCTCTTTTGCATGTCCAGCCGTTACTTTTCCTGTTAAATCAATGTAAATATATTCAGGAGGAGATTCTTGTCCCTTGGTTAATTGTACAATGCTTCTCGTGTACCCCTCTGTATTGAATTTTTTTGTAGTTTGTTGATTGATAGTCGAAACACTTGATTGAACATTAACAGAAGTGTCGCCGATATGAGCTTTATCGGGTACAAAAAACTCTATCAGCATTGTGTATTGACCCAAAGGGAGTCTATATGCATTAAAACTTATCCTTGACCGGTAATCATTGTCTGAACCTGTTTGAACCTCTATATCATATGCCTTTTTGTTTATTTGATGTGGACTGGGTGCAAAATCAACTATTCCGTTTACAATGATATCCGTCTCCGAAGAACTTTCATTTACGTCTTCCATCATATATCTGAAAACGTCTTTATCTTCTCCAGACGATGATACATGTGAGTGGTTCACATAATCTTTGTATTCTGAAGTTATGCGATTATAAGTTGTGTCTATGTACCCGACATTTACACCAGCGGCTTTATCCGTCCTTGATGGCGTGGAAACATTCTTTATCTCATGGTTGCCCATGTTTAAAGCTCCACCCATTGATACACTACCGTCCTTTTTCAGACATTTTGTTATTTCTGCGTCAACATATCCTTTATTTGCAGCAGCCAAAGAACTGTATGGTGTTCCAATATTCAGTATCTGTCTCTGATTTGAACCGAGTGTTGATAGAAATGATATTGGATTATAAATAGTACCACCAGTTCGTCTATTCAGAAAATGGTAGTCCAGGTATTTCAAGTTAATTATATCACTATCCGATGTACTATTAGAGTTATAATCAGGTACTTGTATCCGCCCACGGAATTGTTGGGGGGTAAATAACCTCAAATCGGCTTTGTTCTGTACAAGTGCGTCGACATAAGATTTAGTTGTGGCATCTTTGGAGTCAAGTGGATCCTTCAAATTGAATATTTTTTTGTATTGCATATCAATGTCGTTGGACACTATGTAGCTTACTTTATTGATTAATAATGAGTCAATATAGTTCTTTGTAGCAGCATCTCTTGAATTGGTTGGATCAATGAGATAAATAATTTTAAATTCATTCATATCCAGGTTACTGGTCAATCCTTTTTGTAAATATTTAGTATCACAAAAACCCACATTAACAACATCACTGGTGTTTTGAATGTCAAATCCAAGATTCACAATTTGACGATTAGTCATATTGAGATTTCCGGTCATAGCCTCACTTCCGTCTGTTTTCATATGACCCAAGCTAGATGGCACGCTTGCTATTTGTGCATCGACATAAGCTTTATTGGTTGCACTTGAATTAAACTGGGGGGTGGCTAGATTATGTATCTGCTTTTGATTATCATCAGCAGTTGATGAAAAAGAGATAGAATTATATATCGTACCACCTGTTTTTCTATTCAAAAATTTATCATTCAAGTATTTTAAGTTGACTGTATCGCTTGATGAATGCATATTTTGGTCGTAGTCTGGTATTCTTATTCGACCCTTGAAAGTTTGTACCTGCGTTGTTAGAAGATCCGCTTTCACAACAAGACCCAAATCCACATAAGATTTAGTAGTAGCTTCTTTTTCATTGGTTGGTTCTGCTAAATTCACAATTTGATGATTACCCATATCAAGATTTCCAGTCATTGAGTTACTACCATCTCTATTAACAAAAGTTTCACCAGAAGGTACTTTTAATATTTCGGCGTCAACATAGCTTTTATTGGCCGCATCATGTTCATTATCAGGATCTGCTACATTTACAAGTTTTTTATTCTCCATATCATAATTCCCATTTTGGGTTAATTTAAACCCAACCCCCTGAGGTCCAGGAACTCCGGGTTGACCACGTGCTCCTTCGCCGTCAGTTGATGTTTTTGATGTATAGTGTTCGTTAAATATTCCCATTTATATCAGTAAGTTATATTGTTCCATAAAAATTCCTTTTGATTCTCTTCATTGGCTTATCAACATATAGAAATGTAAACGGTTCTTGAGTTGCTTTAATGTATTTATCCTTATCAACTCCCAACTCGCGGGATATCAGACTTCTTTCATTACTGCTCGGAAAATCATATACACAAAAATGAGAGCAATTAAGTCGAATATCTTTTGGTGTTTTGTAAAATGACTGACTCAGATAAATTACAGAACAGTTCTTATGTCTGCCACGAATGAAATAATCAATCAATGGCTTCTGATTTTTGTCACAAATAAAGTCATCAAACACTACTATTTTTTGGGCATCGTCTTTTTGTAATTCTTCTATTGGAATTATATCGTCATTACTACAAACAAGGACATCATACCCAACACTTTCTGATATATCATTCAACTTTTGAATAATGTCCTTGTATTTCTGCTGCTCGAGATTTTTAGCATAAAGGTGTATTCTATCGTAATACAAAAGGGGTTTCATCAACATATGGTACAGCAGATTGGTCTTTCCACTTCCCGAATTACCACATATCAGCATCCGAAAAGTGTTATTTGGCATGAAACCATACAATCTTTTGAAATCAGTGTTTTTATCATTTCTGTCATAATTTGGAATTTCCATTATACAAATACAATAGATAAATGCAATAGCATATTCAAAACATAAATTAAGTTAAGATAAGTTCATATAAGTTACTATTATATGGATATACAACGATTGAAACAATTATCAGAAGCCAAAATAAAGGCTGGAACAATAACTAAACAAGTCAGAAATACGTTAAAAAAGTACCAGCATGATAAACAGAATATACAGCAAGGTTTATCAGAAACTTTCAAACCAATTATTACCGCTCAAGAGCAAACCAAACAAGCAATCGATGAAAAACAGGACCAATTGATTGAACAACTGGAAAAGAACCAAAAAGCATTGACTTCTGGTTTGGAAGACATTGCTATGCTAACCTATCAGACAGAAGCACAACCAGAGACGCAAACAAAGTTGCCAATAGATTACGAACCAGAATTAATGAAACCTCAGACAGAAGAACAATCTAGTATATACAAATCGTATCTCGATAAAGGGTTCAGTAATGAAGAACTGAAAATATTGATGGAATATAAACTTAGCCCACCGTCTCTTGTATTAGAGGGTGTTGCAGATGAATCACTTGATTTTGATGATTATATGGAAAAAATAACTAAAATAAGCCGAAAATTAGGGGGTGAAAAAGGCGGCCTATCAAATTCTAAATCGAAGAGACGAAAAAACGCTGCCAGAATTGCAGAGTTAACAGATGAAATAGAAACATTAGATAAATATAAAACTAAATTACAAAGAACGTTCAAAAAATTCAAAACTTTCGCAGGTTCGGGTTACACCCAACCAAAGAGAAATGCATACAAAATATCATCTTCTGGACAATATGGAGGACTGATGATTGATATTCCCAAATTAATGGGGCAACTCAGGCTAGTAGCAACAAAAAATAACAAAAAAGTGATGAATAGAAAAGTAGATTTTGATACAATTGATTTACTGACCAAGAAATTTAGTAAAAAGAAGAAATACAGTGATATTGCTAAATTAGCATTCGAGGAATTGAATCGGTTAAGTGAAATACCCATTCATAAATCTAGCAACAAATTCAAGAAAATTGGTTCCGGTGTTATTTATTTCAATAATGCGGAGGATTTATTGGATAGAATGGAACTGCTTGGTGGTTCTATATTGGCGGGCAATGATGGAGTCAAAAATGAGTTTTCACAAATAGCACATAAATTGAATGAACTTGGAATCATTGATAACCAACAATTGATAGAATTATTGAAACAATACATAATGTAAGAAATAAAAAATGAGAAATGTAAGAGAAAATTGTATAATATATCAATATATGCAAGAAAGAGCGATACATATTTCATCTGCTAGCAGACAGAAAATTGGTCGAAATCGACCCGATGACTTTATTAGCGACCTTAAGCATGCTCGACGATTACGAGAACGACTACGACAAAATGACGTAGAAGTGTCAAAGAGACTGGAGCGAGAACGTCGTTGTTGGCAGGAAAAATAAGACTTAAGCATCCTGCCCGAAGACGACAAATTTTAATTTTTTTTTCTCTGGAGAGTTCTTGTTTACCCTACGGCATCTTTTAAAGATGTCTATAGGAATTCCACGACAGAAAGCAATTCATTGACTTAAATAAAAACTGAGGACTTACTGAGCTGTGCGATAACTACATTCTGCTGCAGATAAAGACGTAGCGTTTCCAAAGTACAGTAGTCTCTTTTAATAGTTTGTGGCTTAACTATTAAAAATCCGATAGAACATATGACTGTGAGAAACGAAATCATTCACTAAAAGAGCCATTAGAAAATCACCGACTAAACTATGCAATTTCACAAAGGAAACAAGTAACAAAAGCTTGATTTACTCACTAGGTTTTCCCGCTCCTTCGGCTGCCATCACCTCTTCAGAAGTAGGAACAAAAAGGCTCGTATTTAATGATAATTTCAACTCAAAGCGCTTAAATTCACACATTTGCTTCTACGAATATTTAATGATACATTTAGCAATTAAATGCTTTGGAATAATACGCTATTTGGCTATAAATTCAAAGGAAAAACTAACGTTCTCGCTAAAACGACTTCGCTGCACCTCTCTCGTCGTCGACGAAAGCACGAGAACGAAAACAAACTTACAAGCATGCGCAGTTTGTCCTTAATCGAAAATTTCACTTCCGGTCGTCCTCGTTCTCGTAATCGTCGAGCATGCTTAAGGTCGCTATTATTCAATTTGATCCACCATTGAGGCTAGATCCAAAAATGCGGCATGAAATGGCTGTCGATCGAATTACAATGACGTATTCGTGGCATAACGTCAACCATGAATATGGAAATGACACGATAAGATACAGTAAAGATAATGGTGTTTCATGGAAGACTATTTTATTTGTTGCAGGAATGTATTGTTATGAAGATCTTGATGATTATATAAGTCAAACGATTGTTCAAAAAGGTGATAAACCAGCTAGCGGCAACGGTGTAAAACTATATTTTGTCCTGTCATCATACAAAGTAGTAGTTCAATTAGATGATCAATGGCAACTTGACATCAGAAACTCAAAATTTGGAGATTTGATCGGTTTTGAACCAAAAATAATAACTGCAACCGAACATGGAACAAAATTGCCAAATATAACGAATAGTATTGATGTAATAAACATAAATAGCAATGTTATATCAGACAGCATTAGCAATGGCGTATTTACAAATACTCTAACAACAATACCAACAGATAATTTGACAAGAAGTTATCCATTCTCGTTTGAGCCAAGAAGAGCATTATTTAACCCAATATCTAAAACAATTATTTCAGAATTAAACATATCAGTTACAGACGCTTTGGGGCGTCCCATTGATTTAAACGGTATCGACTGGTTTATGCACTTGATACTAAAATCAACGTTTATATAAATATTTATTAGTTTATGTAATATATCAATATATGCGACAAAGTGAATTTAAAATGCGTTATGACCCCAGTTTGGGTCGTTATGTAAGCAAACATATACACGATGAAGCAATTCATGGTGAAGGACTAATGGATGTATTCAAAACAATTGGATCAAAACTTTTTGGAAAAACGGCGAAAGAATTAGCTAAAAAAGATGTTAAAACTGCAGCTGAAAAAGCAGTCACCAAAACTGGTGAATACGCTGGTAATAAAGCAGGAGATAAAATAATTCAATTGTTGAGTAAAAAGAAAACTCCAGTGATGAATACACCTCCAGTAAGTATGGAAAAACAAATGGGTCAGCCAATGTCTGATATTGAAATAGCGGAAAGAGTCAATCGGATATTATCTGGTGGGAAACTGAACAAGCGTATAAAAATATAATTTTTTATCTAACATAAGTTTATAGATGAAATCGTTTAGAAATCCAAAACATGTTGAAAGATACGAAGATTTATTTTTCCAATTAGAGACACCATTGAATACTAATCCTGGGAATGGTAATTCACAAAAGAAAGATGGTTATCGTTTTGTAGTAGATAACAGAGGAGAAGTTACTCCTTTTGATTGGTATAATGCAAGATTGTCAGTTGGTTTTAAAGTCCAAACAAAGGCAAATGCAAATATAACAGCCGTCGATCATATTGGGATTGTAAATGGTTCCCATTCTTTGATTAATGATTTGGACGTGAGATTAAATGGAAAGCATGTGTATGATTGCAATCAAGCAAATCATTGTGTCAATATCAAAAATTTAGTGGAATATAGTCCAGGTTATGCCGAATCTACAGCAACTAACGAATTGTTTTACTTGGATACAAACCGTCATGCCGAAGAAAGATCGGGACAAGCTAATTACAATAAAGGTTTTGCCACTAGAAAGGCTACCTTGGGTTTATCAACAACCGTTAATACAGAGATATCATTGAACAGATATTCATTTTTCGAAGCATTGAGAGACGAGATATTACCTGCCACGCGTTTGGAATTAAATTTACAAATTGAAACAGATGAAAACCTTATTTGGCGTGATGGTGGTGCGGCAGATTCGCGTGTGGTAATCACAAGAATGGAGCTTATCGTACCGCGAATCAATTTCAATTCTGATGGGCAATCATTATACGTGAGCCAATATCTCAGACCACATAAATGGACTTACTTACGTGAAAATGTCGAAAGAAGTAATTCATCCAGCCAAAGAAACGGTAATTTTCAGATTACTAGTGGAATATCAAAACCAAGACACGTATTTGTGTTTATCTTGAATGATGCAAGTATTGGTTCACAAGAAACAAATCCATTTTTGTACAATACATTCAGCGTATCAACAGATCCAAGAACATTAACAAATTGTCATCTTGTTGTTGGAAATGGTAATGAATACCCCGATGTACATTACACACCGAATGCGGATTTATCGAGAGTTTACCGCGATGTTCTGAAATATGTGCATGCGAATAACGAATACAATCAAGGGACGCTATTAACTATCACCAACTTTGAGGCTTTGTTCCCCTTTGTGTATTTTGATTTAACCAAACAAAAAATGGATATCAAAGACAGAACCACTAAACTAACCTTTCATTATGAATTATCTGGTACAACAGCTACACCATACTCAGTTTATGCGCTGACATTGTATAAACAAGATGCAGAACTTATACAGAAAGATGGGAAACTATTATTCAGGTAAGCAAATTTAATATAAAATATAAAACTCTAATATAAATTAATGTACGTTACTTATATATAATCTATGTCAAAATATCATCCACATGGTGTAAAACTAACACAAGGGCAAAAAGCTAAACTTGCCTCAGCATACAGAAACACTTCAGCGATAACCATTAGGTTGTCAAGATCAGAATTAACTGGTCCGGATCAACTTATGTTGACCAAAACGCAAATAAACAAAATAAGGAAAGCTATGCAGACTGGAACGGGGTCGGATATTAAAATAAGCAAAACACAAATACGCAAAGCAGTACAAGCAGGGGGGAGTTTGTTTTCCTCACTCTTCTCTGTAGGTACAAAACTCCTTCCAAAAGTACTCCCATTGGCATCAAAAGCTTTGGGACCACTAGCAACTGGAGCCTTGTCAGGTTTGTCCGGTGTAGCGGTTGATAAAATATTTGGAAGGGGTCAAACTGGAGGATTTGATTCCGCAAAATAAAATTGAACAATTAATACAGTACAAAGATTGGCTCACAGATGCACAGAAGAAACAAATAGTCAAGGCTATGCAGACAGGTGGGAAACTTATAATTAAACCAACCAGAGCACAATCTGGAGGCTTTTTGGGTACTTTATTGGCTTCAGTTGGTATACCATTGCTTCTTAAGGCAATATCGGGAAGGGGTCTACAAGTTGACCGTACACGTAACAGACGATCTGTACCAGTATATGTCCCTGGAATGCCACCCATGCCAATTCCTCAAAATGGGGGATTAGTCCTTCCACAAAACTGGCGGCCTCCTCCTTTTATTGGTTCATGGGACAAACCAATCGGTATGGGAGTAAAAAAAAGACTCGAAAAGGAAAAGGTCTGTTGCTTGGAAAAACCAGCCCGTTCAAAGGGATTCCATTAATCGGGGACATACTATAAATAAACCACAATTACTAAAAACTAAAACTAATATCAAATTCATTAATAAACCTCTTTCCAATTACAATTTGATTGATTGGGTCAAAAAACTCAAAATAAAACACTTTAGAGGTATTTACAGCAGAGATAAGTTACCACAAAGAATGAGAAAAGATGAAGTGGGTGTCATTAACCTTGATTCACATATTGGTCCTGGTACACATTGGGTCGCTTATCGAAACGGAAATAAATATGCAGAATACTTTGACAGTTTTGGGTTAAACATGCCAAACGAAGTTGCTCAATATTTGTCAACAAGTGGCAAACAATTAATTTATTCAAATGATGAAATACAAGAAAGAGACTCAGTTTTATGCGGTTATTGGTGCCTGTATTATTTATTTGAAAGACAAAGGGGGTCAAGTATTCTGAAAACTATTCACAATCCACATTTTAACATGAATGACCAAAACGTTAATCGAGAGTTTATAATTAAATATTTTAGTCTAATATAATTGTATATGGTAAGATCGTATTGTGTTAAACAAAAGAAAGTCACAGAATGCGTTCCTGGTAGTGAACGTTTTGTGAAAGCTAAAAATGGAAGAACTATGATGAAATGCACGTGTGCAGAATGTGGTATAACCAAGACTAAATTTGTTAAAACTAGGGGAAACTAAAAGGCCCGTCTGAAGGGGCGGGCTTATTTGATACAAAAGGTGCCCAAATGTTTAGTACATTACCATTCAAGGCAACTTTTAAAGGTCTTCAATATTTAGATAAATTGGGGGCAATAAAAGGTCTGAATAGCAAACATATTGATCAAGTATTAGATCGTCTTTCTGGAAGTGGTACAGATATTCACAAACTGATTGGACGTTTACCAAAACCAAAAGCTGGTTGGACACCTGCAAAATATAAATATATGGGACCATATAATCCACTCGATAAACAGCTTGAATATGATCCCACTACTGGTCAGGTTACAAAATGGCATGTTCAACCTTATAATAAAGTTGATGAAATAGCAGCTCATCATGATATATGTTATGACATGGAAAAAGATAAATGAATGTGACCGAACAATAGTCAGATCACTTGATCAAATACCTTATGGTGAAATACCAAAATGGGGACAAGCGGCTCGTTTCATCATAAACCAAAAACAGAAATGGGGTCTTGGAGTTCCAAAAAACGGAAAAAGCCGTTGAGTGAAGAAAACTGGCAAGAAAAATTAGCAGATGAGTTACATTCACCCATAAAACGTAATTTCATTCGGCGGCGTATAATTGTAAATCATGTTGATGAGATTTGGGCGGCAGACCTTGTTGAGATGCAACAGTTTAGTAAATGGAACAAGGGTTACCGATATCTTTTGACAGTTATTGATATATTCTCGAAATACGGTTGGATTGTTCCTTTGAAGGATAAGAAAGGTGAAAGTGTTAAATATAGTTTTGAGAAGCTGTTTAAGGAAGGCAGAAAACCACAGTATCTATGGGTTGATAAGGGAAAGGAGTTCTATAACAAACATGTGAAGGACTTCATGGATAAAAATGGGGTACATATGTACTCTACAAATAATGAAGAAAAATCATCAGTGGTTGAAAGGTGGAATCGAACAATCAAGTCCAAAATGTGGAAGCAGTTCACTGTTCAAGGTAATACACAGTATTTAGATATGTTACCTAAATTGGTAAAAGAATATAATAATACAATACATTCAAGGATAAAGATGACGCCAGTTGAAGCATCTGATAAAAAGAATGAAGGAACCGTTTACTTCAATTTGTATGGTGATATAGATGCATCAAAACAGAAACCGAAATTCAAAACAGGCGACAAGGTCCGAATATCTAAGTATAAATGGAATGTGTTTGACAAGGGTTATACACCAAATTGGACAGAAGAAGTGTTTACAGTTGATAAGATCCAATACACTAATCCAATAACATACAAACTGAAAGATCTAAGAGGTGAAGATATTCAAGGGAGTTTTTATGAACCTGAATTATTAAAAGCCAGACAGGATGTTTTCCGTATTGATAAAGTCGTTCGCAGAGATTACAAGAAGAAACAAGCTTTAGTGAAGTGGAAGGGATATAGTGATGAATTTAACAGTTGGATACCAATGAAGGAATTAAAAGATATATGAAATTGAGAAGATATATGAAATTGTTTTTTTATCTAACATATATATATACATACTATTATACGATATTGCCCAGTAGGCTGAAAGTTGTTTCAGATTATACTGGTTTTTGCTATTATAGCCAAAAATGATTAACGTTTCTGGTTATAGAATATTATTTTATCTAATGCTTTATTATGAAGACGCGTAGTCAAACAAGAAAAGAGAATCAAAACGAACAGAATAATAACAAACAGAATCAAATTAAACAACCTTCACCCGAACCACCTAAACTTTCAAAAAGCGATAGTGAAGATATACGAGATTTCTACAAAATGTGTGAAGGTGCGACATTTTTTAAGGGAATATATCCCGATCCCGATCCCAATTATTGGCTCAATTATTTTAACGGATCCGAGTAAGCGGGTGGATTTAAACAAACGCACATTAATATTTAAAAGTATATAGTTAATATATAGTATGGAAAATCAAAAAGTTAAAAGAGGACGTGGAAGACGTAAAATCTTCACAGCAGACGAATTGAGAAAACGTAAAACTGCCTTGATGTTAAAAAAAGAATGGTATTGTGATATTTGCAACAATAATCATAATTACAAACTAGCAGGAAAATGGGGTCATTTGAATACCAAAAAACATGCCCTCAACGTTGAAAAATCGAAAAATATCATCTAGTCTCATAAACGCACTTGTTAAATTATATTTCATATAGTTTGATGGATTTTTCTTAGATCCCTCAAGTATTTCTTTAAGCCAAAAATGGACATACACATTACTTAAAGATATGTCACTTTTATATAATGTATATATATAGAATGGAAAATAAAATATCATATAATAGTATGAATAAAAAAGATCTCAAAAAATTGAGTAAATCTCAACTGATCAAATTGTTATTGCAGCAAGAAACCAGACCAACGCCTGCCCCAAGGAATAAGAAACTAACGCCCGCCCCAAGAACTATAAAACCAGTGCCAGCACCAAGGACTGTAAAACAAATGGTTCAAGATTATGAAAACAACATAATTCTTCCACCGTTACAATTCAGAGACAAACCAGTGCCTGCACCAAGGACTAAAAAACTAGTCAAACCAGTGCCTGTGCCAAGAACTAAAATAGAGGAAACGGATAAAGCTTTGAAAGGCTACACAAAGTCCTATGAAATCAGCATAAAAAACGACAAAGACCCGCTGATGCAACTACAAAAAACAAGAACAGCTGTTGCTTACCATATTAAAAATGTATTAAACTCCATGAAAGGACTGAAATTTGTGGAAACAATCAGGGTCACATTCATAAAAATTTCTGGCAGTGAAATGATTCATAAGACTTCATATTTCAACAGTCCACCTCAAACAATCACAAACGATCTGGAAATCGTTGAATCGCTTCAATCATCAAACCAAAATATACTGAATAAGATAGCTCAATGGATATCTGAAGGATCTGGTTGGACTATCCAATCAGTTGACAAACACTATCTTAATGTCGTATAATATAAACCTATGAAAGGCTCTTCATACATAAAACTACCAACAGAACTAAGAAATAGTGCTAAAGGATTGATCAACATTAAAAATGAGGATAATGAATGCTTTAGATGGTGCCACATAAGACATTTAAATCCTCAAGCTAAAGACGCACAGAGAATAAAAAAAGTTGACAAGCAATATATCGAAAAATTAGATTATTCAGGGATTGAATTCCCGGTGACAACCAAACAGTACAACAAAATCGAAAAACAAAATAGCATCAACATAAACGTATTTGGTTATGAAAACACACAACCATACCCAATTTACATCTCTAAAGAAAAACATAAAGACTGTATGAATCTTCTTCTGATAACAGAAAATCAGAACAAACATTACGTATTAATAAAAGATTTCAACAATTTAATGTATAATCAGACGAAACACAAAGAAAGAAAACATTTCTGCATGTACTGTCTTCAATGCTTCAGCTCTGAAAGAGTATTGACTAATCACAAAGAAAACTGCATACAAATAAATGGCGCACAAGCAATCAAAATGCCTACTGAAGATAACAACATACTAAAATTCAATAATTTCCATAAACAACTTCCAGTACCGTTTGTAATATATGCAGATTTTGAAGCAATAATTGAAAAAATACATGGCTGCAAACCTGATAATGAACAATCATACACTGAAGCCTATCAAAAGCATACAGACTGTGGTTACGGGTATAAGGTTGTTTGTTGTTATGATGACAAATACAGCAAACGAGTACAAATTTATAGAGGAGAACAAGCCGTATACAAATTCATGGAAGCCATGTTAGAGGAAGTTAAATATTGTAAATATATAATGAAAAAAAAATTCAACAAACCATTAAAAATGAAGAAAAAAGATGAAGAAGAATTCGAAAAAGCTAATAAATGCCACATATGTGAAAAAGAATATAACGATACAGACATAAAAGTTAGAGATCATTGCCACATAACTGGTAAGTATAGAGGATCAGCTCATCAAGAATGTAATCTATCTCTTAAATTCAACCCAAAAGAAATTAAAATACCAGTTATCTTTCACAATCTGAGAGGTTATGACAGTCATTTCATAATGCAAGAGATTGGTGAAATCGTTAAGAAACATACATACAAAAACAAAAAAGGAGAACAATGTGAAATGAATATCAATGCAATTCCAAACAACATGGAAAAATATATGGCCTTCATGCTTGGAAATCATCTAAAATTCATTGATAGTTTCCAATTTATGAGTTCCAGTCTTGAAAAACTAGTTAGTAATTTACCGAAAGAAGCATTAAAATATACCTCTAAAAAATTCCAAAGAGAAGAACTTGATTTAATGTCACAAAAAGGAGTTTATCCATATGACTTCATGGATAGTTTTAACAAATTTAATGAACAACTCCCAAAAAAGGAAGAATTCTATAGCATCTTAAATGATGAGCATATAACAGACAAAGCATACCAACATGCACAAAATGTTTGGAATGTCTTCAATCTTAAAAACATGGGTGAATACCATGATTTGTATCTTAAATCTGATGTACTTTTGCTTGCTGATGTATTTGAAAACTTTAGAAAGACCTGTTTAGAATACTACAAATTAGATCCATGTCATTATTTCACATCTCCAGGTTTGTCTTGGGATGCTATGCTTAAAATGACTGATATCAAATTAGAACTTATGACTGATATTGACATGTTTCAATTCATTGAAAAAGGAATGCGTGGTGGTACAAGCTACATTGCCAACAGATATGGTAAAGCAAACAATAAATACATGAAAACATACGATGAGAAGGCGCCCTCAAAGTATATAATGTATCTAGATGCTAACAATCTATACGGTTGGGCTATGAGTCAATATCTACCCACTGGAGGTTTTAAATGGATGACAGAAGAGCAGATAGACAATATGAATTTATCTGATTATAATGAAAATTCGGAGAAAGGATTAATACTAGAAGTTGACTTGGAATATCCTCAAAAACTACATGACCTTCATAATGACTATCCATTAGGACCGGAAAAAGTAAAAGTAACAAAAAGTATGCTATCAGATTATTGCATAAAAATAGCAGACAAATATAATATATCAACAGGTCTTGTGCATAAATTAATTCCAACTTTGAACAATAAAGAAAAATATGTTTTACATTACAGAAACCTGAAATTATATATCGATCTGGGTTTGAAAGTAACTAAAATTCATCGAGTATTAGAATTCAATCAGTCTGCATGGTTGAAGCAATATATTGATTTCAACACTCATAAAAGAACTAATGCAAAAAATGCTTTTGAGAAGGACTTCTTCAAACTTATGAATAACAGCGTATTCGGCAAAACAATGGAAAATATAAGAAAGCGAGTAGACGTACGATTAGTAACTGATGGACAAAAACTCGTAAAAATGGCATCCAAACCTACATATATAAGCAGTAAGATTTTTAATGAATCCCTCGTAGCTGTGCATAAGATTAAAGAAACACTGACTCTAAACAGGCCGGCATATATAGGTATGTGTATCCTAGATCTTAGTAAGACACTAATGTATGATTTTCATTATAACTATATAAAAGAGCAGTATGGAAACAAAGCTCGACTACTATTCACTGACACCGACAGCTTGACTTATGAAATTGAAGCTAAAGATGTATACCAAGATTTTTGGAATGATAAAGATAAATTCGATAACAGTGACTACCCTGAAAACTCACCGTATTTTGACACAACCAACAAAAAAGTTATAGGTAAATTCACAGACGAAGCCGCAGGAATAATCATCAATGAATTCGTAGGTTTACGATCTAAAATGTACAGTTACGTAAAAGAAAACCAAAAAGAAGGAAAGACAGCTAAGGGAATCAAAAAGAATATAATAAAGAACAACATCAAACATGAAAACTACAGGGACACACTTTTCAAAAACAAACAAATATACCATACAATGAAAACCATAAGAAGTCAAAACCATCAATTAGGAAGTTATGAAATAAACAAAGTCTCACTAAGCTGTTTTGACGATAAAAGATATATATCAGAAGATGGTATAACAAGCTATGCATACGGACACTATGTTATTAGACATAAGTAAATAACGTGACCACACCCAAATAACCACACCCAAATGACCACACCCATATGACAACAACCACGTGCCCACGCCCATATAATCACAGCCACGCGCCTATCCCTATAGGTATTATAATACGAGCGTAAAATATTGGAAGCCATACGATGGAAAGTAGTTGTAGAGTTGGGGAGTAAGAGAGCATTTTTGCAAAAATGCGCTCGTACCCCCAACTCTATAACTACTCAAGAGACAACTATTTTAATTGTCTTACACTTGTTACATTGTTTGTTATTTAGAATACGATTCAACTACACATTCATTCACACACAAGTTAGCACATTGCTGCTTTGTCATATTTAACAGCTGAATGAAAATCATAACAGAGTTGTTTCTTTGCGAATTTCCTTCTTGTTAAACACATAAAATTAATGTATTTGACTATTAAGTACCGTGAATATCTCATTTGTTCTAAAATGTAACTTCACATTTCCCAAATGTCTACTTCATTTTGAAATGTTGCACCTTAAGTGAAAATAAATTTTCCCAATGCAGCATAGAGTGTCATGGTTATTTTACTGTCACCTTTCTAAACCACTCCAAGAAACGCTTATAAATTTCAGGACTTTCAAACATTTTGAAACATCACCATATATTTAATCAAGATTTATTGTCTCAAAATCTGGCCGCTAAAACATTCCAAGTCAAACTGCATAGAACTTTTCTGGTTTCCCGCATATACACGCAAACGAACTAAAAATGTTCCTTTACAAGCGACCAGAAAGTATACCAACCATTAAACATTTAATACGTCTATAAAGGACATTTTTTTTAATTCGGCTGCTTCATGGTACAAGAATTCTAAGAATATATCGCTCTTCTTTGTTTCTTTAAAGAAACTAATCGCACAGTCATATGCATGTTTTTGGTGGTATTTCATTAAAACACTTTAAAGGTAAACTAGCTGTTATTTCTAAGTGTTATTACTTTTGGGTACTTCGTTATCAAAAAACTCACAATTAACAGTTTGCTGTGGAAAAGTTGGCCTTCTCGTTACTTTCTCCGAGAAAAAGACTCTATTACGCTAATGATAAACATTTTTGAAAAGGACTTCAAACGGGAAAAACGGCTTTAAAAATAAAGCTTTGCTTTATGCTTTAAAAAATAAAGCTTTTTTAAAGCACAGGCCTTAAAAAATCTTTTATTGAAAAGGGGTTCTTATTTTTTTCAGCTCCTTAGTACTGGCTGTTTTCGTCATTTTGATTAGCATGTCCAAACGTCACCTCTTGGTCGACGTTTCAACGTCGTTACCTAAACAGGCTAAGCAGGGAGACTCTATTAACTGGGAAATTTGTGTTCTATGCCAGAAGGACAACGGGGACGTATTACAGTGCCCTGCTAATTCAACAAAGGCACCTATTGGCAGTGGCTACAAATCATTAGCAGAACACCTTATTAAGTTTCATGAACTCAGTCAAATGCCGGTTGAGTTAGACATTAACAGACTCAATGGAGGGAATGGTATAGAAACTACCTTAATGGCACATCGCACGAAGTGGCACAAATCTTGCCGTTTGAAACTTAACCAAACAAAACTTGATCGTTTGCAAAATAAGCAAGAAGCTAAGAAACCAAGCACTTCGTCTGCTGTACAAACACGTGGAAAACAGAGTACTAGGATCATTACAGATTGTGTACGCTTCTTTTGTGATAAGCCAGCTGGTTTGTTTGGTGACCTTCATGAAGTTTCGATGAAAGAAGTAGACTGGAAGGCAATGTGCACTGGCGCTGGAGGACACTGAACTGATCGCAAAGCTTGCGCCCGCAGATATGATCGCCCTCGAGGCAAAGTACCACCTAAAATGCTTGTTAAGGCTACTGTATACGATAATGCAAAACAGGCTGGAGATAGACAAGATGAGCCCGCTGATCATCTTCGTGGCATTGCATTTGCAGAACTTGTGGCTTACATGGAAGAGTACCATCTTGAAGAAAGTGTAAATCCAGTGTTTAAGCTAGCTGATCTAGCCAGTACATATAAGGCTCGCCTGGAACAGTTGGGAGCTGCTGTCGAAGGCCGAATACACAGCACAAGACTAAAGACAAGATTGTTATCAGTTTTTCCTGATCTAAGAGAATGCAAAGAGGGATGCAACGTACTTCTCACATTTGATAAAGATATCGGAGATGCCATAAGGAAAGCATGTGAGCAGGACAATTTTGATAATGATGCCATGCATCTCGCGAGGGCGGCACAAGTCGTCCGCCGAGATATGTTTGATAGAAAATTCACGTTTAACAGCTCGTTCAAGCAAGGATGTCAGGAAGCTGCTGTACCACCATCTTTACTGGCCCTTATCAACATGATACCGGAAGGGCCCAGCATCAAGCGCCAAACTGCAGTTGCAGCCAATGCAGCAGCTCTGTCAATATCCCAACTCCTGATTTTCAACAGTATGAAATGCCGAAGATCTGAAATCTCTACTCTTGTCCGTCACAGCCCTGAACGCGAAACTCCACTTCTGCTATACCTTGCAATGAAGATTCATGCCGAAACACGTAGTAGAAACCTCATCGATTCAATGTTCAGTCTAGGGTTGTGCATGTCGTACGATCGTCTCTTACAGGTGACAGCTGACATAGCCAATGGGGTTTGCCCGCAATTTGCAGCCGATGATGTTGTCTGCCCGCCGAAAATGCGAAAGGGGCTCTTTACAGTAGCAGCAGTTGACAACATCGACTATAATCCAAGTTCAGCAACTGCAAAGGACTCCTTCCACGGCACCGGTATTTCACTTATGCAACTTCCAACTCATCAGACATCGGGATTGGACCGTGGTGTATTGGTTATCAATCCCTCTACATCCTCAAGTAAGTCAGTTGCTCCCCTGCCGACAAAGTATACAAGTGTTCCGCCGGCCGCACTGGAAACCAAACAGTTCACTGCACCTACCGTTGGTTGCGCTGTAATACCCCAAAGTTTGGACACTCTTAACCAAGCTACAAAGAGGGAGTATGAGTGGCTGGAAACAGTGTCAAAAGCCGTCCAGAAAGTCAAGTTGGACAAAACAGACTGGATATCATGGGCAGCGTACCATGCCAGTATTCAAGAGGCAGTAAGTCCACCTGCAGCAATCACTAATTTGTTACCTCTTTTCCCAGATAGTGCACATTCAGTGGCAATGATCAAGCATGCAATGTCCATTGTTCAGGCTGCCGTTCAGCATCTTAATCGAGGACAAGTTCCCATCCTTACAGCTGATCAACCTCTCTATGCTATAGCAAAGCAGATACAGTGGAGTTACCCCACTTCCCTTGGTGAAGAGCACCTCGTGGTTATGTTTGGTGGATTACACATCGAAAATGCAATCCTTAAGGTAAAAAATGTGCAATTTAAGGGAGTTATATGTCTATTTGCTTATTATATTTCAGATTTCAAATAGAAAGGGTGTAAACACTTAAAAAAATTAAACTGGAATGGAATGTATCTTATTTGTAGATGCTTGGAGGTTGGTTAGAAGACAGTGGATTCTTTTGTTAAGGCTAGCCACATTACTAAAACCCGGCACGCACATCAAGTGACATCTGCAAGTCTCTATGCATTACTCTAGAATGCTCATGTGGCAAGCACTGAGTCCACTGAGTCTGTGCCCTTCGAAGAATGGTGCGTCCAGCGAGCAAGTCACAGCGCCCAGTTTGACTACTGGTTGAAGACCCTATCCTTAGAAATCCTGTTACTTCTGTATGTGAGATCTATCCGAAAGGGTGACTTCCAGCTTTACATCGAGTCACTTACGAAGCTTATGCCCTGGATGTTTGCCTTGGATCATAGGCACTATGCGAGGTGGTTAACTGTTCATATCCGTGACATGATGGCACTCCCACGCAAACATGCAGCTGTCTTCAAAGAGTTCCGTGAAGTTAAGTTCGTTGTACCAACCACCAACAGCACATTTTCGGCTATGGCCATAGATCAGTGCCACGAGCAGAGAAAGGTCAGTGCCACGAGCAGAGAAATGCAGATGTGAAAGGTTCTGGTGGGGCAATTGGTCTTATGGATGATGCCGCAGCACTGAGACGCTGGATGGTTGCTGGCCCGGAGGTTTCACGAATAATAGCGGAGTATGAAGAATGCAGCATTCAAACCAGCACTCCAGAAATCAGAAGTAAACACCATGAACAACACAAACGGCATTCCAGAAGGACGTTAAATCACTAACATCGGTCCTTGAGGAATTGGGAAATCCATTTCTAGATGATAGTCAAGACCTTTTAGTTCTAGACACCAAAGATATCATGGAGCAGTCTGTAAAGGAAACAGTGAACAAAGTGGAAACAATAGGAAAGGAGCAGTTCAGCAAGTATGTCAAAGAAAGACTTACTGACTGCACGGTTCCTGTAACAGAGACAATTAGCAAGAACAACCTACCGTTGTTTAGTCACTCTTCAATCAAGTTACCATCAAGGAAGAATCTTCAAGTACAGTCACTAAAGAATGACTGCCATCTATTTTCGAGGCTGTATATCTCGTGCCAAATACGTGATGGTGACCTGGATCAGTTCTTTGCGCACGAAAATCAGTCAGCCCCACCATCATTGTCAGTAGGAGGAAAGTTACGCAATGGAAAAAAAGTCGATCTGCTGAGCTGTTTACAGTTAGAAAGGTTGCAGAGAACGAGTGCTCCTGCTGTAGATGCTAAATTCTTAGATGGTGCTGCCGTTGTTCAGAAGCTCAATCCTGGTACAGCGAAGACATTCCAAAATTATGCTGATCTGATTTTTATGCCGTATGTGAAATCTCAGCTTCAATCAGCATACAGAGTGGACATTGTCTGGGATGTTTACATCCCGAACAGTTTAAAGAACGCAACTAGGGAAAAATGCGGAAAGGGTGTACACAGGAGAGTGCTATTAACAACAGTGATTCCAAGAGACTGGAAAGGTTTCCTCTGCGTTGATGAAAATAAAACGGAATTGTTCAGTTTCCTGTCACATGAAATTACTCGTCAACCAACCACAGGTAAAGTCATTTACATAACAGATGGTAAAGATGTTCTCAGTTCACATGCAGAGGCGGACAGGACGAACATGATGCCGTGCACCCACGAAGAAGCAGATACCAGTCTCCTGTTCCACGTTGCAGATGCTGTAAATAGAGGAAGTAGAAAAGTGTGTGTGCGGACTGTTGATACCGATGTTATAGTGTTGGCCATTGCCAGTTTTGAGAAGATTAATCCAGATGAGCTGTGGGTGGCTTTTGGTAGCGGCACAAGTTTCAATACATTCCCGTCCATCAGCTCGTTAACACAATTCACCGCCAAATGTGCAGCACTCTGCCATTTTTTCACGCCCTGTCAGGGTGTGATACCGTCTCATTCCCAGAAGTTACTAACACCTTTGAAGCAATCATGATGATGCCTAGTGAGATTAACGACCCAGTTCTGTCTGTACTGGAGAGGTTTGTAGTACTGCTTTACGAACGTACAAGTGGCCTGACAAGAGTCAATGATGCCCGCAAACATTTGTTTGCACAGAAGTCACGAGGTATTGAGAACATACCACCAACCCAGGCAGTGCTAGTAGAGCATATCAAGCGGGCCTGTTACCAAGCCAACATCTGGAACCAGGCTTCGATTCTCACTCCTCAATTACCTTGCCCTTCCAACTGGGGCTGGAAACAAGGCAGTGAAGGGTGGGAACCGCTATGGACAACCCTTCCTGAAGCTTCGGTTTCTTGTGCTGAATTGATACGCTGCGGATGTACAAAGGGTTGCACAGGGCGATGCAAGTGTGTCAAGGCAGCACTGAAGTGCACTGCACTTTGCTCATGTTCGGGAAACTGTTGACACTGCAGTTATAGATGTCGAGTGGAATATTCATTGTCAAATGGAACACTGACAGTACGCTGAATTTAAGTAGTTTAATGCTCATTCTAACGGTTTACTACCTAATAAGCACAGTCATGGTCAAAGGTCAAAGTATATTAGATAACTTCAAAGCATGCGGCCATGTTCATCTGTTATGTTATGTATGTTATGTGTGTTATGTTTACGGTCGAAAGTTTAATAGTTTTAGATAAAAATTAACTTAAGGAGTTGTACTACGGGCTTTGTAAGCTTGATAACGTTAACAGATATCCCAAGGTCAAAGGTCAAAGCCCAAACCAATAGGCCAGCTGTGTTTTGTTATTTAGTGATGAGACGATTTTAAGCTTTTACAGCCATATAGATTTTCTTTAACATTTAAGTGAGAAATCAGAAGATAAATAGGTCATTTTTATCAAAAGGTCAATCAATGTCAAAGGTCAAGGTCCCAAAATAAGCCAAAAGCATACGGTTGTGTTCTTTTGTACTTTATAAAGATATTTGCAGCTTTTGCAATCATACAGATTGCTTTCTTAACCATTTTAGCAATAACATTTAGTGTTTCTTGGCCATTTTTCACTGTGTGACGTCATTATCATTTTAGTGACATCACAGGTCAAATCTGAGATGGCTCCACATCTAAAAATAAATGTTATGGGATGGTTGTTAACTGTGCAAAGTTTCATGCTTTTAGGTAAAAGAGCTTCAACGGGATTCGAACCCGTGACCTACGCGATACCGGTGCGATGCTCTACCAACTGAGCTATGAAGCCACACATTGGGAGCGAGGTCAATTTAGTGAGTTCATATCTCCCGTGAGGAGTGAAATAATGCGAAGTATGTATGACATAATTCATATGTGAACTGCGGTTGTAGATGAAAGTGAAGAATGATCATCTCAGTCAATTTCCCATTGAAGCCCTGATTTTTTCCGGCTTCTCCTTTCCAATTGCTTAAATTGGAAAATTAACTTCGATGATCATTCTTCACTTTCATCTACAACCGCAGTTCACATATGAATTATTTCATATATACTTCGCATTATTTCACTCCTCACGGGAGATATGAACTCACTAAATTGACCTCGCTCCCAATGTGTGGCTTCATAGCTCAGTTGGTAGAGAGCATCACACCGGTATCGCGGAGGTCACGGGTTCGAATCCCGTTGAAGCCCTGATTTTTTCAGGCTTCTCCTTTCCAATTGCTTAAGTTGGAAAATTAACTGCGATGATCATTCTTCACTTTCATCTACAACAGCAGTTCACATATGAATTATTTCATATATGCTTCGCATTAATATAATGCATCTTGGGAATGACTGAGCAGTTGGGGTATAGCTGGACAAATCTGCTGTGGTGGTCTGTAATTAAATCCCTTAAGTAAGCTGCTTTGTCAATGGTAGTCACCTCAGCAAAAATGATGTCAACTATTTCCAACAGAGTTAGAAAGAGACCACTTCTCATCATCTTCAGGCATGTGGCTACCAATAATCAATGGCAAAAATCGGCCAAGGCACCACATCTGCGAAGCTAAATCACATCACAATAATCAACAAAACTGTCAACATACAGGTGTACTAGTTACCTGTCAGTGATAAAGCATGTTGATGATCAATGTAAAGTAATATTGCACTAGAGTAACAGAAAAATGACATGACAGTTGGTAGGGAGGATGTGTATCATTTGGTAACTGTATACGATTTAATAAAAACAATAATTGTGCTGCTATTGTACTTGCTGTTATTTCAGTAAAGAGATTATAACTAAATCGGAAAAGCACATAAATTTAACGCCAAGTCACATCGTGCGTTGATGAATCTTATCCATCACAGGCAATAAAATCAAAGATTTGACAGTAACTGGGTAATGTACAATGTACTGATGTATAGTGTACTGATGTAGTTTTAAGAGCTGCAAATTTTACCTCTTTGTTTGAGAGAGTTTGTGTTGGAAGTTAATGTTCCACTGGATATAACACTTGGTTTGTTGGAGACATCAGGGTAGTCATAATCAAAATTTTGAATCCAATGATTCAAGTTATCTGGCGTGAACAACTGCTGCTCATTTATGGCATATTTGAGGAGTTCTTTGAGTTCATATTGTAGAAGTCCTTCAAGGACATCATGCATTGCATCACCAGGAAGCCCCTCAATGACATGAAAGTAATGTGACTGGTTTAGGATTGATCTCAGGTTTATTCCATACTGTGAAGAAAGGTCATCATCTGAAGTTTCAATGGCTGTGCAGTGCCGGTCATACATTGCTCTTGTGCGTAACTGGAAATCATCTTCACCAAACTAAAGGGATCAATGAAGAATTAATAAAGGGTTCCAAAATTGCAATATGTTACTAAACTCTGTTGGGCAAGTCTTATTTTTATTACATATTATTGTAGGTCCATCAATCATCTTTAATCCTGGAGGGAGACCTTAATAACTATATAGGAAGGTTTTCAAGACTACTGGGAAATCAAGCAAAAGGTTATAACACCTTTGCAGCAACCAATAAAAAACCCACAGGAGTAAGTGAATGAGTATTATTTTCACAGTCAGAGGGAATTAGTGTTCAATCATGAACAAATGGCATGGTATCGTTTTTATGTCATCACCTTAGTAGCAACGTCATTTGCATTTCCCATGCAAACTCTGCACCTCAATGCAGATGAGCTTCCAGTGTTGAACCCTCCAATCTCCTGGGATGCTAAGTTGTCCCCAGAAACAAAGGCAATAGTACCACTGAAAGACTTCCTTTCCCCATTGATGATGAATTGGTATCCTCCATCCTATAAAAATAAATACATATATATATCATTTACAAAAATGGCTGTGACTGGTCAAGCTGTGATCTGTAAATTCTGCTCAAAACATAAGTGCA
>BLFK01000650.1:541164-543664 GCA_014634185.1 Astreopora myriophthalma | reverse complement strand
GAGGTTTTCTAGCTCCCAGAGGCCTCTGGGGCACGCTGAGCATCAGCGGTTTCAAAACTAAGGTCATGTTCAATGTTCAACCGTTTTGGCGCCGAGAGTTTTAAATGCGTTTTTCACTCGCATTTTGAAAACATTATTCTCGAAAATGTTTACTGATGTTTTCTTTTTTTCCTCTCTTTGCAGTGTTTCCACTTTGACTGACTTTTTTATTCTTACCGTTTAAGTGTTCAGAACCTTCTTCAATCTCAACAGATTCAAGGACAAACACCAGTGGCAGTGGCAGTGCCACCAGTAGTTGTGGCAGCGATGGAAAAGATGTCTTCGAGAATTCAGATAGATCAGGTGCAAAGACATAGACACCGGTACCAAAGCAAAAGACCTGTTTGCACCAGGATCCCTGTAGGTTGGAGGAGGCAGTGAATGTTAATGTAAGTTCTACAAAAGTACAGTGCAGGCCAGAATTAAGCGAACCAAAACATACGCGTAAAACACGTCGGACGCGGACGCGTATACGCGTCTAAAAATCTGCAGATGCGCGTCTAGTCAGACACATTAGTATGTATCAGTTAGCTTATTGTTTTCTTATTGTTGCTATTGCATTGTTCTTCTTAATAGCCGGAGAAAAGCTTTTCAGAAGGGTTTGACTGCACTTGTATGACTGCACTTGCCGACTTCATCGTAGAACCGGTTCAGGGCAAGAACAACTCCATGCTGCATTGTTCAGCGCATAAAAGAAGAAACTTTGAAATATCTTAAATTACAGCAAATGCTTGCTGTGAGGCTTACTGTATTTTGCGAAATGAAACGAAACGAAACGAAGAAATGAATAAATCTGTAGAATTTAAGATATCAAGCACTACAATAGTCAGATTTCTGTGTGTGACAAGCTAAAAGAGGAATAAAACACCGGAAGTGCAGTCTCTAAATTTAAAGATCTGTATTTTGCAAAACGAGCAGTGCATAGACCTTGAAGAGATTTAACTTGTTTGTTTATATTTCTAAATGCTCTTCTTATTTATTCCTTGCCGCAATGATGATTTCTGAGGATAAAATAGTGAGCTAGGAGGTCCGAGTTCCTCAAAAACTCTGCATTGTCACCGCGCGGGCGACGGTATTTAACTTGTTTGTCTACACACGTTAAAGCGTTTCTTCTTTCAACGGCACACAAAATATTCTTGCCATACTCGGTGCGTTGTGATAATTCAGATAATAAATTTTGCCTTCAAAGGTAGAGTGACTACAGCGGCCAGCTAGGATGCTAAACTTAAAACAAAAGAATGTGTCAAAACGCTTGCCGGCTCTTGTTTCAACTCACGCAGTTTTCACTCGCAAATAAATATCATTGCTACAGTTCGCGCGTGGTAATAATTTGGATCATAACTTTTGCTATCAAAGATGGAGTATTTTCCCATTTTAAGCGTCTTTGTAGCCCAAATACAACCGGATATATCATAATTTCATACTTGGCTCAACAACGGGACTACAGTCAGTGGCCAGCCAGGATGCTATTTCACCTCAGAACAAAAGCAACGTCTGGAAAGAACTTCGCAGTTCAACTGTTGCGGCATTTTTTTCAGCCGCATGAACTGAAAAGCCGCAATGTGAGGGGAGTCAGAAATAAAGAGGCCCTTAACCCAGACAAATAATAATAAGATAAGAGAACTTGTTTTTCGTTACTTCCCAACATCTGTAAGCCAACAAGAAAATTTGTGGCGGGATTGCCGTAAAGCTATAGACTCATATCTACGCAACAAGAAAGAAGACACCCGCAATTATTAGACCTTATTCGATTTATTTGGTTGTAAACCTTGGCAAGGAAAAACAAAGTACGCCAGTCGTTAACTTTTTTTAGGCAGAGAAAAGTGTAATTTAGAATAATTTTACCGTGTTGATTTTAAAGTGTTGACTTTCAATACCTGTGGTTTTCAATCCTGTTTGGCGGGTGGTTACCGAGATAAGCCGAGATAACCCGTTACTCATTACGTTGGATATCTGTTCAGCATCGATTGTTTTTTGAATTCCTTCTTGTTAACTAGGGGTGCTTTCGATTGGGAAATCCGGATTTAGATTTCCAATCGAACACAAAATCTGAAAACGGATTTCGCCGCAGATTTCATTAATTGAAATCCTTCCCTTACATGGATTTCCTGTTTTATGCAAATAACTTGTTGTCAGAGCGGCGTAAAGCGGTTCGCATCGAAGGTTATGCGGAAACTGTTGTTCCCAATTATAATTTGTCAGAGTTTCGCAGTCATTTTCGCATTTCGGCGGACACATTTGAACAGCTTGTTGTAGAACTTGGAAACTGTCCAGAGCTTCCTACTGGCCCGCAGCATGGAGGTAGAGAGCCGATAAGTGTTGAGAAGCACTTGTTGATTACATTGTGGTTTCTTGGAAATCAAGAAGCAATAAGATCAATATCAGACAGATTCAATGTAACGAAGGGCTCAGTATTTACATGTGTCAACAGAGTTTGCAAAGCGCTGAAAAATAACATCAC
>BLFK01000650.1:522316-541037 GCA_014634185.1 Astreopora myriophthalma | reverse complement strand
AAAACGCGCATATACGCATTTTTGCTGCGTATAAAATGCGTATTCGTAGTTCGCTTAATTCTGGCCTGCACTGTATGTTATGTACTTACTACATTTTCATTTTTCAATCAACTCTTACATTTAAGTAGACGGATTATGTGCTTGCAACTGGTGGACTGGTTGTTACTTGAATTCTTCTGAAAGATATTAACATTTTCAAATAATTACTATTACGTAAATTATACCCCAAAAGAGAAAACCATTTCCCATATTTCAGGGCCTTACTCTTAACAAATGAAAAACAGCTACTGAATATTACACATTCACTTCACTTTCACTCTATTACCCTTTTTTACATTTGCATTTTTAATTATCTCAACAACCATAAATAGCAAAAGCTAGCCGAAGTGGGCAGTGGCTACAGTACCGCCTGAAAGTATTGACCCCTCGAGACGAGGGAATACCTCGTCTTTGCCGCGGGTAGTGGACGCGCGGCACCGAGGTATGCAAATTTTTTTCCCTCAGTAAAACCAAGGTGCACTTTGCCGCGGGAAATTTGCCGCGGGAGAAAAGACAAGGCTTGCCGCGGGAAAGAACAATGATCTGTTGCACTTGTGAAATAAGTGGAAGACTGTCACATTTTAGATCTCATGGTGTGTAGAATCGATTTTTAATGCAAGAAATTGCAATTAAAATGAGAGTGGGCGATTTACGTAAGGACTCAAATTTTATAATCTTTACATAATGTAAAACTGAAGTCTTCTTTAAAGATACAGAGATACAGTTAACTAGTGTAAGCGACAGCTGGATTATCCAGCCAAGGAAACACTCGTTGTTCTCCAGGCTAGTGTAATACTGTATGTGTGCGAATGTGTGCGTGAGAAATTATTTGTTTGGTTTTGAAAAAGGTACGATTGTATCTCTTTCCGTCTAAGCCTGACCTTATTTTATTTGGAGACTTGAAATTCAAGCTTGTGCGATTGTCTTTTATCATCGCCATTTTGGTGAAAAGCAGGTATTCCTTCGACATATTATTGTAAAACTTGTCAAATTTCAATTTTAATCGATACATTCTTCTGAGGCATTGGAGCCTTTGTCGGTAAAATTTTGAGACCAAACGTACCGACTAATAATTTAATGGTTTCTTTTTTCATCGCTTTCACCAGGAATAAATTGTTGTGTAATCATAGCAATTGCAGCAAAATACATTTTCGCGTTGTTTTATAAGTCGTGCAATAGTCTACTTGACCTTCATAAACAAACGCAAAACCAGCAAGCGAAACAAACTTTACATTATCACACCTTCCCATTGGTTGGCATACTCTTTTGTACCAACATCACATGTTAAATTTGTGACTACTTCTAGTGACAACAAATCATTCTTGTCGGTCTCGCATGTCTTTAAGGTCGAAACTGAAAGTGGCAAAATATGGGCTGTTTTACTTCGAGTCCGATCGAACCATCAGCGTCCTTCCATCATCGAAGATAAAAAGAGTTGTAACTGGCAACAACACAACGCCCGGAAGCGTCGTCGAAGTGCAGTATGGCGCCGATGTTCTCAAGGCAAAGATCATCGCTGTTGACAGTAAGAATTCGTTCTAGCCATAAATTTAAAACTCTTTCGTTAAATCTTACGTTTTCATAGAGAAACGAGGAAACGATGTTGGTCACGGTAAATTACCGAAATTTGTCTCGGAACAGTCCAAGAGTTATCGCATATCCCCTGTGATCAGGTTGATCTGGCCCGGGTTGCTCGAAGCCTGGTTAGGGCTAACCGTTGTTAAGAGATATCAAAACCTATCTATAGTTGTTGATCGATAGAGTTATGTTCGACGAGACAAATGATCACAACGTGACATGTCATTTTCCAGAGGTGCCATCGATCTGCGCTGCAGCCCCGGGTTGCTCGAAGCATGGTTAGCGCTAACCGGGCTTCGAGCAACCGGCCCCGCGAGTGTTCGCCACCTCACAGTGACGCGTCGTGACAAAAGTTGAGCAATGACTCTTGTCGCCGCCAAAGCCGCTGTTACACGTAACTTTGTGAGCTTTCATGCTACCGTAGAACATAAGTGTTTAAAAGAAAAAAGTTTTTCAGAGTTAAGCGTTGGTGGGAGCGTTTAAAGTGTTGGAAAAGCCATTGGTGACCTGTTGGTAACCGTTAGTAAAGCGTTGGAAAAGTGTTGGCATTTACCGTTCAACGAAAAAGCGTTAGTTTACGTTTTCCCGTTTCTTGTGTTTACTTATTAAGTCAGAACTTTTTACATGGCTTAAGGTTCTGAAAAATGTTTTGTGCTCCCTCAACTGTCTTGCTCACTAGTTCTGCAAATTGGCCATGTTTTGATGGTTGCCAGAATCCCTAGGAGACCCTCAAAATTGAAAGAAATTGAAAATTGGCGACCTTGCCAAACAAATAATGCTTACTCTACCAGGAAGCCCAAGTATGCTAAATGTGGTTTTCTTCTCCAGATGATGACCGAAAACTTCACAAGCAAGAACTGAACTTCCTCTGCGATCCCTTAAACATGCATTTGTTCGAGTCGGATAACGAGGAAGAAAACGAATTAAAAGGAAAGAAGCGTTCTCATGAAGATGTAAGTATCCAATTACTTCCATTTTACCTGGTCAAATATTCTTTTGTTTAAAAACTACATGCAAAAGAGGCTAAAGAATCAATTCAAAATTTGTTATGTGGCAAAACCACTAATAACTCCAGCAAGGTCCATTACAAAAAAATTATGTTCATTTTGAAAGGTCATTCAAATATGCATCAATTGTTATTTTTCTACTTCCTTGACACTCTAATTAATATTGATTCTGCTTCTCTCTAGGCTCCATCAACTGATAAACCGAAGAAGAAGAAGAAAGTCAATGATAAGGCAAAGGATAAGAAATCAAAGCCGACCAAGAATAAACCCGAGGTTTGATAATTTAATTTCCTCTTGTTTTGTAGGATGGGGAGTTCTCGGAATTTCCAGAACCCGGCCACTTATTTGCATGTGAATAGTATGCACTACATGTATTTTCTTCATTCTTATAATAATGGGGACATTAGAAGACATCAGTGACTGGGTATTCTCTAAGGCTCTAAAGGGCTACTACTTTCAATTTGAATGATTACTTAAACTGGTGAGTTTGATGTCATCAATTTAATGCCTGGATCCAGTTGAGGCCAAACCGGGTGATCTTTTAACATGAGAAATGGTGGACCATTACTAAAATAATGTAAATGGACATGAAGTGAATAGTCTACTACTTGAGATTGAGGTTAAAAATTGTGCACTTGCTAATTCAGTATAGTCCTGCAAAAGAGTAAACATAAAGGTTGATTTATTATTAATTGTATTATTAGTTATTATAATTATGTACAGGGACATCACTTGACATAGGATTTCTTGTGTGTTGCAGGCTACAATAATTGGACGGTTTGCACCACAGGCCAAGACTACACCAAATTCCTCTGATCAGGACATAGAAGTGGTGGCATCCATTTCTCATTCACAGCCTGAGCTTCCAAGGGAAAGTAGAAATCAAAGTGTTTCTCCCCAGCAGTCCCCTGTGTCTTGGCCCCCTGTCGTTAACTCTCCTGTTCCACATTCACAACACACTTTGTCGTCACCTGCATCTAGTGGAGCCCCCATATCTCCCCTTCAACTCAGTCCATATCAACACAAGTCTTGCCGATCAAGGGTGCTGCACAGCACACCAGAACTAAGTTCTCCAACTCAGAATTTCAGGCCTCTCTCAACTACTTCACCCCATCATCATCATCGATCTCCAACTGTGTCCCCTCGTCATGCTAGATCCCGTCTCCCTCATGTCATGAACAGCGCTCACCGAGACTTGAGGAGACAGAGCCTTTTTCCTGACAGGTCAAGTGGCTGGGGGAGTTATGATGCCAACTCAACTTTAAGAAGGATGGAGAGGCAAATTGTTTCCCTTTGGGCGCTTCCCCTCAAAGGGATTAATTGGCAACCGCACGCGACACACCCAGTATTCATAGGCGTTTTGTTATACTGCATGCTATATATTGTATTTCAGTTTCTATTGCTCTCGAAGCGGTCACACTACATCGTGTAGTTTTTCTCCTTTCTCGTCCTGTTTTTCGCTGTTAGTCATGGGTAAAACTCGTCGTTGTACTGGCTGCAAGACGCAACTCTCGGATCATGCATTTGGAAAGCCGGGAAAGGGTTGCTCTGGGCCAGAACACTTCCCCGATGTTTCTTTTGTTGAAGAAGATACTGCCCATCCTTCGCCGTCTATTCCAGTTGAAAATGAACCGCGCGAATCTCTAGAGGACACTCTCGCTTCTTTGCTTGGGGCAGTTAAATCTCTTACCACTGGCCTGAAGGAAGTCCAGGCTGATAATCAGCAACTGCGCGCCCTCCTTACTCACCAGTCGCCGACTACAGAAATTCCTATTCCATCCACAAGCGCTGGCGGGGCGACGGCTTCTGGAGTTACTTTGCCTGAGTTGCGCGCCATGCAAGACTTGTCACAACAGGCCGATCGAAGCGTCGCTCAGCTTTGGTTGGCAGATTCCAGTGATAGTGACTCGGACCACGACGAGGTTGAGCCGTCCGCACACGTCCTTGCCAAAGACAACAGTGCGTCCAATGGTGGTGGTAAGTCTTTAAAATCCGGGAAGGAGTCAAAAATTACGACTACCGTCCTTTATCCTCAGTTATGGCCGCATAGCTTCCTCAGTCTCACGAATGCTCGTCGTGATATTAAATATGATGACCTGACGTTAGAGGAGTTCGTTGCTGGTTACGGACAAATCCTCCTATCCCCCGACATTGCAGAGACGGAGCGTTCCGCTCGGCTTAAACATTTGGTGTCCCTCATGTATTTTGCCCAGCAGTACGAGTGGCAAGCCGTCCTCAGTTTTCATGGGGCTGTTCTTCTGAAAATCGAGCGAGGCCTTCTCAAGTGGGGCGACTCCTTGTTTCATTTAGAGAGCCGTACTCTCTACGGGCATCCTAAGACGCCAAAATCAGCTACCAGTGGAGGATCTTCCACGTCCTCAAACACAGTGTTGTATTGTCGAGATTTCCAACGGCAACATTGTTCTTTTAATCAAGCCCATTATGGCTACCTTTGCGGCGAGAGAAAGTGGCTGCGGCATATTTGCTCTGACTGCTGGGTGCAATCAAGAAAATAAGAGCACCATCGCACTGGCTCGTCCGAATGTACCTTTGCCTCTGCAAGTTCGGAGGCAAAAACTAACTACCTCGAACACCTTCGTCCACCGTGCTGAGTCCGTGGATGAACGTGTTCCTTGTTTTTCCGAGGAAGTTGAACAAGACATTTTATCTTCTAGTTTTGACCGCTTTCAGGATGCCGTGGCTCCCCTTGATTGTACCGAGTCTGTTAGCAGTTCAAGTTCTAGTTCACGGTCGAGTTTTTCACAATATTTTTCGCCTCGTGCGGCTTGTTATTCTTCTCGGGATGTTCATGATTTCGTGACTAAAACTGGTAAACCGAATTATTTAGTTGCTAGGGTTCCTGTACCCTCCACATTGAATATTTCTAAATGGCGCGAACTACTTCAAGGTTACGATGACAATGTTGTTTGTGATTTTTTAGAGTTTGGCTGGCCAGTTGGTTTTATGCCCACTACATTGCCCGTGTTTGACCTTCGGACTCATCGCGGTGCAATTCTATTTTCGGAGCAAGTTACCGCTTATTTAACAAAGGAAATGTCTCTCGGAAGGGTTGCCGGTCCTTTTGACACCGTGCCATTCACCGATGGCTTTGTGGTTTCGCCTCTTAATACCATGCCCAAACGGGACTCGGATGAACGAAGAGTTATTGTCGATTTAAGCTGGCCCTGCGGTACCTCAGTTAACCACCTCTCCGTCTGATCAGAAACTATGTCTCCATTAACCCTTTAACTCCCAGTAGTGCCACTTATAGATTTTACTCTGTCTAACGCCAGACGATTTTACTCGTCACTGGGGCACCCCTTGGGGCTGAAAGGGTTAACGACGGAATTCCAAGTGACTCATTCCTAGGCGAGCCCATTTCATTGACGTATCCGACCATTGATTCGATAGTGGATGCAGTGATTTCTCTAGGTCCGGGTTGTTTGCTCTACAAACTTGATCTCAAAAAAGCGTATCGTCAGTTTCCAGTGGATCCCAAAGATTATCATTTACTGGGGTACACCTGGGACAATCAGTTCTATTTTGATACGGTCCTTACAATGGGCTTACGGTCTGCAGCTATGGCCTGCCAGCGATCAACCTCAGCTGTTTCCTGGATTTCTCGACAACAGGGGCGCTCATTGTTCAATTATCTGGATGATTTTATTGGAGTCTCTTCTCCTTGTACAGCCACTAGTGATTTTCAAGCGCTAGGCGATTTGTTAACGTCGCTCGGGCTTCAAGAGTCTAGTGAAAAATCTTGTTCTCCATCGCCTGTGATGATTTGTTTGGGCGTTCAACTAGACACGAACAATTTTACGTTATCGGTTAGTTCCGAGCGTCTCTGTGAGATTGAGACATTGTTGGACCAGTGGCTAAATAGGCGCACTGCCACAAAATCAGCTCTGCAGTCTCTCGTTGGTAAATTAGTGTTCGTTTCCAAGTGTGTTCGTCAGAGTAGAGTTTTTATCGCACGAATCCTTGCTCTACTTGGCAAGTTGAGACATAATCATCATCACGCTAACTTAACCGCAGAATTTCGGAAAGACTTAGTATGGTGGCGCCGCTTCTTGCGGGAGTATAACGGCGTATCTATGATTAACACTGCCAAGTGGACTTCTCCCGATCAGGTGTTTTCCACCCATGCGTGTCTTGCTGGCTGCGGCGGTGTGTGTGATGACCAGTATTTCCATGGGGTTTTTCCGCCCTTTATTTCAGAACAGCACCTTGATATCAGTTCTTTGGAACTATTAACAATCGTTGTTGCCTTGAACTTATGGGGAGCTCGTTGGACAGGACTTCGTATCACTGTTCGTTGTGATAACGAGGCAGCCGTAACTGTGGTGAATATCCTTTCATGAATTCCTGTTTACGTGAGATTTGTTATTTTGCTGCCATTCACGAGTTTGAAGTTTGTGCTGTGCATATTCCCGGTGTATCGAATAATTTCGCGGATCTTCTATCCAGATGGGATTCATGCTCCTTATCAGCAAAGGCGCAATTCTTACAGCGCGTCCAGCGCGATCATTGGCAAGAAGTTCCCGTTCCTGATGCGATGTTCCGGTTTTACGGTACCTTTTAACATTGGGCCTTTACTCTTTCAGGCTTCAGAGAGCTCAGGCGTCTTCGACGGGATCTCAAGCACTCACAGCGCTCCGCATATTGTGCTGGAACCTTTAGTAACTTGAAAACTCAATTCAAGGCCTTTTTCCTATTTTGCAATTATTTTAAGTTAGATCCTATTCCGGCCACGCTGGATACCGTTTGTCTTTACGTGCAATTTTTAAGTCGTACTTTAACGCCGGCGTCTATTAGAAACTATTTAAGTGGCGTTAAATTGTTGCATTTATTTACGGGCGCGGATTACCCTTTCACGAAAGACTTTATTCTTTCCCTCACTTTGCGTGGTATCGCTCGCAATGCCTTGCACACCCCGCGCAGGGCTCCTCCAGTTACCCCTTCTATTTTACTTCGTATTTCCCATGTTCTTGATTGTGAAGGTGATCCGCGTTCATCGACTCTTTTTTGTGCCTTTTTATTTACATTTTATCTTATGGCTCGTCTTGCTAACATCGTGCCTAAGTCTGCTGAATCATTTGATCCTCGCCGCCATCTCACCCGTGGTGATGTGGCTGTTACTTCTCATGGTCTATTAGTCACATTTAAGTGTACCAAAACGATTCAATTTGGAGAGCGTCTTCTCCACATTCCTTTGCTTAGAATTAACGATTCGCCATTATGCCCTGTTTCTGCTTATTTACGCATGATTCGTTTAGTTCCCGCTCGCCGTTCGTGCCCCGTTTTTCTCATTTTAGGTCCCAAGGGCCTCGTTCCCCTTACAAAGCGTAGTTTTGTTTCTGCTTTTCGCTCATATTTGGCCGCGGCCGGGATTCCCAATGGCCAGAGTTTCAGGGGTCATTCTTTTCGACGAGGAGCAGCCTCGTGGGCCTTTAGGTGTGGAGTTCCAGGGGAAATTATCCAGTTGTATGGTGACTGGTCTAGTGATGCCTACAAACTTTATTTCGAATTTAGTTTAGAATCTAAGCTTGCACTTGCGAATCAACTGCGACAGGCTATCATTCATGTGTAATCTTATTTCTCGCCTTTTTTTTGTATCCTATCTCGACACGGTTGGTTTTTGGCCGGGTTTTTGGTGGCAGAGAGGTTTATTTCTTTTGATTTTCCATGATTTATATTTCGTGTCTTCGGATGTGGAAATAAACTTCTCTCTTGGCCAAAAAAACAAACTGTGTTGTTAATGTGTGGTTTGCGGGGACAATTGAATACTTAACCTCCCTGGTAGAATCCATCGCAGAAAAGCAGCAGCAACAACAACAACAACAAGGAAGACCTAATGTCAGTGTGTTCCAGGACAATACACCACCTTCCTCCAGTGATCAACCATCTTTTGACTTGCAGTCGCCCCCATCACCGACAGCCTCGGATCTAACACATATTGCACGATCACAGGAAGATTGTCCTGATCAGCATGGAATAAGCAGCGATGCCCTAGTGCTTACACGGGAGCAGGCCAGTTCAAGCATGAACTTTGCCGTCTGAATTCTGAGACAGATGATCCCCACAGGCAAGCTACTTGGCAGGAACATTGCTGGTGTGAGGGGAAAGCAGGCTGTAGATCCTGCTAAAGTTTCAAAAATAAAGGCTCTTGTCAGCCAGTTTTACCCAGCTCCTCCACTTGAGAAAGAGAGGATTTGGCTGCCGATTGACTGCCGCAAGGCCATGGACTCCTACATTCGAAAATTGAAAAGTGACTAATTGTATTAAAGAAATGTAGTTTGTTGTGTTTTTTTTTTCAGTTTGGAAGCAAATTTTTTAGCAAGTTTGGGATTTTTTATGGCATACATGTACACATTGATACAGCAGCAATGTTGAATTATATTGTTTTGACTAAACCAATTAGATTTTTTACAGACTTTGTTTCAGATAATCTCAGGGTTCAAAATAATCACAGCCAAAATAATCACAGCTTGTACCCCCAATTCTTGTTGCAATAATAAATGGGTATGTATACCTTCAATAGTCAACAGCATGATTTATTAAATTACATGTACTTGGGCTTATTGTAAATGTTATGATTTCTGCGTGATTCAAAACGGGTGTCGACTCGCTTAAAAATATATTTGCCTCCTGAACTGTACTGTTTTCCTCCATCAAGAATCATTGTAATTGTGATAAGAGGTCTGTTATCTGCCGATTCCGAATTTCTGCTAATTTCTGCTAATGAAACTTTAAGGCCAGGACACACTAGGCGACGGGTCGCAGCGACAAGTTGCTCCGAGTGTACTACATTTGCTTGCAAAGCAAGTTGCTGCGACACGACGCCTGTTTGGTGCACAGGCAATGATCTTGATTGAGGGGGAGTAAAAGTAAAAATTGAAGAAAGAAAATAGCTCATGTTCGTAACAGCAAGGGGCGTACGACCGGAAAAGTGTACATTTGGAATTAAGAAGGCTCACAAGGGTACCCAAAACGAACATAGTAAATTCAAAACACTGAAAACTGTTATTGCCTTTATTAATTAAATGACTTTGAGCTCCAATCAAATTGGGAATAGGAACACAAGGTCTAAATGTCTAGAAAATCAATTTCCGACTGCATTTTAAAATTCACTGATAACTTTTGTCTGTTGACAAAGATTGTTTACCATTTACCAAAAAAACTCAGAAATTTTGGTTGGAATGTAAATAGTTTTTGCTTACCATTTGAACAAACCTAGTACCAACTGGTTTCCACTTGTAAATAGTAAACAAAAATTCTTTAAAAAAATCAAATCAAACACTTTACATGGCTTTGAGTTGTGATTATGTACAGCTGTAGTGTGGCTGGCCAATTGGCTTTTGTAAACAAGGTCCCTCAATAGCAGCAACCAATGTTAACACGATGAATTTTAAACTTATTAGGGTGGATGTTTTCGTTAAGAGACTAATAGCCTGATGCTTTGCCCTGGCGCCTGACTATCTCTGGTAAAACCTTTTGCAAATGGCCGATGTAGCGCTGGCATTTCTCTGCACTGACATTCTCCCAAAATTTTCTAATCCCTTCAATCAGTTCTTCCTTGTTGGTGGGCTTAACCACTCGTCTAAGGAAACACTTCAATTCATTCCATAACATCTCAATGGGGTTTAGGTCAGGACTTTCCGCAGGTGTGGGCCAGTAACTGATGGCATTATCGCGAATAAAGGACATTGCATGGTGACCTGTAGGAATGAACAACAGAAAATATTGGTCGTATGGAGGTGCAATTACGGGCTATTAGAAAAAGTGAGGCTGAGTACTGAGCTTGAGGCCCTGTGACTAAATCAACAATTTCTTGGAGTTTTGATTGCAAAAAAACATTGTGCAATTGATCCGCAAAGTGACTGTACAAAACGGAGTAACAAGAGAGAGAACGACAAAATTATTTTCCTTACTTTTGTGCTTTGGATCGTTGCCCTGTTGGAAACAATAGCCATCTGGGAATTCCTCTTGAACGAAGGGCAAGAGTGTGTCGCGCAAAATAGCCTCCACATAAAATTCCTTTTTCATGATTCCCGTGAAAATTAGAATGTCTGTTGCACCTCGTTTAGAAATGCCAGCCCACACATGGACCTTGTAGGGATGTTTGACTTTCGGTTTCATCTTGGCCGGTCCTCCTTTCTTGCGAAAACAGATCCTGCTATGGCGCTCCATCCAAACACTCCATTCGTCAGTAAAAGTAACATTATCAAAGTTTTCATTTGCAGCCAGACACCTTTCGCTAAATGCTAGACGTGCTACACGATTAGCTTCACGAACCACCTGACAGTACTTTGGGCCTGATTTGTGCCATCCCAATTTAAAGCGGACAGACTTGATCACCCAAGTGGACACTTGAACTCCACATTCCCGCCAAAGGAGTCGTTGAAGATCTGACAAAACAATGGTAGAAATCAAATGTTATTACAAAGATTTACAACCAGAGAGGGCTAAAGAGAACTTAAGAATTCTCAGTAAGAATATATGCGAATTTGAGTGAATGGTTTACTCACCGACTGCAGTTAACTCATCATTTTGCTCCATTTGCACGTCGATGAAGTCGTAATGCCTTCGCTCGAGCGAGGATGGACGGCCCGAGCGAGGCAAGTCGCACAACGTGAATTCTCTTCGAAACCTTTTGTAGTAACTAGCGACAGTTTTCCTGGTTATTTTCTACCCTTCTAAACTTAGTTTGCGGACAACTTGGGAAATTTTGAAATTTCACCTAAAGAAGGACACAATTCTTAACTTGACATAGTCTGATGTTCGAACCATCTTTGCTCCCGTGCTCGCGTTGCGCTTTCACATGCAACTCTTTTGACAGCGGGCAACCACTCGTGATAAATTTGCATAAGCCACGCCGATATGCACCAATGATTAACCAGAGCACGAAAACAATCTTTTCAGTTTAGATCAAATAATTTTCGACTAGTTCAGGGGTTTGATATCCTGTGTTCTTTCCTTAGAATGTTTTTCTTTTTTGTGATTTGTTACTCTAAAAAAATGGAAAGTAATACTGCAGTAGGAAACTGCAAGAAGTCGTAACTACAAACAGTTGGTCACGCAAGGTTTTCGAGGAGTATGTTGAATGTGTTTTGAAAATTCTCTGTGACCAGCAACCCGTCATTTGAGTCAGTTTAAATCAGTTTAAAGTGAATCTGCAACAGTGACGTTTTGGACAGTGATTAGCGCAGAGACACTGTCTGGCTTGAGTAGTTTTATACCTTTCAACCGGGCATTGCAAGAGCTGGTCACCCTGAACATGTAAGCTTTCAGTTTTGTATATATTGTCAAGACGACCCTCTTGTGTTTGCAGGATATCGAGATAATAAATGTATGTTCCGTGCACTGAGCTGCAAAAAACAAGCGGACATATTCTCCCATAGACTAAATGTATAAAACTTAAAAATGTGATGATGGCGAAGTCCACGCAAGCGGGACAAGCGTCGACGAAATCGACTCGTCGAATCTTCGAATGAACAGTCCACAAGAAGTCTTCGAAATAATCACTGCAATCAAAATACAAATGTACATGTATGTCGCAAAGAAGGTTTCAAATGTGGTCGGAAACTGGCTACGGATATTCTCTTCGCATGTAAAAGAAAGGCAACCAAAGTCCATGATTAGCGGCTATAAGCCTCTTTGCTGTTCGCAATTTTCAGCAGAAACTTGTTCACTTTCTGTTCTTCGGTGGGATTTCAACATTATAATCTGGCTTATCGAAACACAAAGTCAACGGAAACCCTTTCCAACTCCACCGCGGAATTTTAATTACCGAGGGTTTACCTCGGTCGACTTTCCCGCAGCAACTTTGGAGCCTAGTTGTAAATTTCCCTCGGCAGAAAAGCGGCCTACAGCGGGAATACCGAGGGAAAGTCGCGACAGGGTGACGCGGCAATGACGCAGTAAAGGGGTCAATACTTTCAGGCGGTACTGTATGTTAGCAACACGACTAGGTTAACTGTGCTAAAGTAGAAGGTTAAAAATTTTTACACAGATTCATTGCATCATGTGTTCATCTTTACAGGAAAAAAAGGGAGGTACCTCGCATGACGAGAAAAGCAGGGTTTGTAACATGGTTTGTATAGAACTTATTTTTTAAATCAAATCTCTACTTATAGGTTAGTCCTGGATGGCTGTCCAAATTTCAACTACCATCACGGGTAAGTACATATTTTTTTTCAGTCTTAAAGTGTTTCTTTATTGTGAAAAACAATGAACATTGAATCGAAGAGAACTTGATTGCGTGATTAAGCTTAGTTTTGTTCTGATTTAGATACGTCTTCATGTACTATTGTTCACAGTTTGAATCAATTACGTTATTAGCCATTCCTGTTTTTTAACCGGTTGTACAACTGGACACGTAATTGCACCCTTATCAGAGAACGCCCCTTAAGTTTTTGTGGAGTGGGAGTTAGGAGATCTACGGAGCAACATTGGAGTTTTCAGGGAATTTTTAAATCTTTTTCGGCGTTACGTAAAGTTGGAGTTTCTCAAGCCCTTTAGACAGGATCAGACGTAAGTTTCAGCTTATTGTATTTAGTTTTCGTTTTGCTTCCAATTTTGCTTCTTTTAGGATTAGTCTTAGCCCCTCCTTTGATCTTGTATATTGTAATTTCCCCTTTTAGTTTTCACCGCATGTGTACAATAATTCAGACGAGTTCCTGTTCGAAGTAAACGCTGTTGATTCAACTTGTGCTGTTGAATTTTACACTCTAATCTAATCTAATCTAATCTCCAATGCACAACATCCCATGTCCACTGCACTGGGTACGCGACATTTATAGTCCAGTAATAATGCATGGAATGCAAGTGAGGTAAAGAGAGGTATGACTTTTCCAAAATAACTAAAACGCAATGCTAGAAGTATACCATTATCAAGCTGTATGTTTCCTTGCATGTACAGTTTGTTTGTGCATGCATGTGCAACCAGTGTGTTTCCATTATTTACCTTTTTTAAATCTCCTTATTTATTCATTGCTCAAAAGAAACACAAACAGGTTCAGAGCATATCGCATTGTCAACCATCATAAAAAGTACCAGTTTATGTCATTAGCAAAACTTTTACAGTTTTCGGCATCTGTAGAATTGGGACTTAAAGCTGGTTACCTAACACCCAACCAAAAGAGTGAATTAGAATGTGATGTCTGCGTCAGCATCAACAACTTCACCAACAATCCAAAGCGGTCAGAGAGGGAGTGGATTGCACAGCAGATCATTGCAAAATATCCGTGCATGGCAGGCAAGATACTAGTTGATTCTGATACTGAATGGGTATGTACAATTTAAACTATAAACATGCTGAAACTTTTTCCAGTCTGGAGTTTCAGTTACTTCTGTAACATTATGGCAAGTTTGTTTTTGTTAATTATGTTCTGTTCATGCTTTCTTTCAGGGTTACTTAGAGGTAAAGATATTCAACCGTATGAAGAAAATCCAAAAGCCTAAACGCCTTGCTGGTAATTTAAAAGGTGAAGGTGGTCCTTCAAAAGCCAAGAAACAAAAAACCAAAATGCACACTTGGTCAGAACACCCAGACATGCCTGAGGGAGAGACATTAGAAACGCTGAGGACCTATGCAAATGAAAACCGAGAAGAGGTCAAAAGAAACCCCAAAAAGCAGAAACTCCATAGAGATTTTATGGACAAGACAATTGCCCTTCACCGCCATGACATCCTGACAGCACCTAAGTTAGTGAAGGATGTGCTGACTGAATATCCATCGCTTAAGAACTTGATCCATGTAGGTATCTGGTTAACGTGTGTGTGTGTGTTATACACTAGACTTGTTTCAAGTCGCTTGTTTGATTTGCAGGAAATTTAGACCACTGGGTACTGAGGGTAGGGTACACACGAGCATGAAAATTGAAATGGCGGCTGTGGAACAAGTGACTTGTATCACCCGCAGTGCACCAATTCTGAAAAGGTTGCGTCACCGATCAAAAAATAGGTAGGCGATGCAAGCCTGCTGCCCTTTGAAATTTTATGGTCACGTATGCCCTCACTATATATTAGTAATGCCATTTTTCACCAGAACAAAGTGAGCAAGAATCGATTTCCTGCAAGTATTGACCCATCTGTTAACACAGCTTAATGTTTTGCTCATCAGAACTGGCGGGTGACCCACCTCAAACAGTTTGATGTAACACAAAAGAAACAATCACACAGCTTAATATTTTGCTCATGCACCAGAACTAGCACGTGACCCACCTCAAACAGTTTGATGTAACACGAAAGAAGTAATCACGCAGTTTAATGTTTTGCTCATCAGAACTGGCGGGTGACCCACCTCAAACAGTTTGATGTAACAGGAAAGTAATCACACAGCTTAATATTTTGCTCATCAGAACTGGCGGTTGACCCACCTCAAACAGTTTGATGTAACACGAAAGAAATAATCACACAGCTTAATATTTTGTTTGTCAGAATTGGCAGGTGACCCACTTCAAACAGTTTGACGTTTGATCCTGTCGCAACTCTGTTGCTTCATTTTTCTTCGGGCATGTTTTTACAAGACTAAATGATCGACTTTAAACTGTTTTGAGTCTCAATGGTAACGTTCATCTAGTAAAAAATGGATTTGTCATCAATATCGTCCATCACACAAGGGGCCCAATGAATTAAGAAACTATTGTTTTTGCGTGAACCAAGAGCACGCATTGATTACATTTTGATAAATAAATGCGTGTCAGTTGGCCCTTTGTATTCCTCTCTTGTCATATTTATTCTGCTTCATCTGGTGTCCTTCAGATCTAATTATTAAATTTATATGACAGTTAAGACAGAGTAACACCTTCCCTAGATCAAGCATATGAACCTGGGGTTAGGTATGTTAGGAATGCTAGGAAACTTTCCTAGCATTCCTTTGAGGTACTTCCAGTTTTCGCCGTCTGTGTCCCCTCACGACTCTTTCCAAAGGACACAGAAAATAAGTGGCTTGGAGGCTTAAAAGATGCTGCCCTAATGCTTTGTGAGTTCTGAGCCCATTATGTGGCCATATGGTCCCCATTGATAGACTTTTTAGGGGAAACAAAGTCCAAACTAATTATTGTCTCTGATCAAGGGCATGGCCCATATTCTCCACTCTTAGCCCTTCTCTAGCCTGAACGATGTTATAAATATGTGTATTTCCAACGTTATGTATATTTAGCAAAAAAGTTGAAAATAATGTTTCCTGTTTTGCTTTTAAAAGCTTCAAGCCGAGTTGTGCCGGATATTTGCAGACAATGAGATCCCCACCAAAGTAAGGGAAAAATACCAGATGTGGCAGCAGCATATCTTGAGGTATGGGGCAGCTAGCAAGGACAAGGCCATCCTTGAGATTATGGAGGGAATGGAAGCTGCCCTTGGAGAAGAGGGATGTGATAGTGAAGGTAAATATGACGCTTTCTATCAATTACTGAGAAGTAGTATGCATTGTTTTGAAAAACTATTAGTTAGATATCTGATTTGCATTTACCTTTAATCCTACATTCTGTATTAGCCAATAAAGTGTGGAAAGTTTATTCAGATTGATGTATTGGGCCGAAGGTTCTTCTAGAAAGGTTACATACATGTACCCTTCTCCTTTTGCACTCCATTTCAGAATGGCAGACAACAAAGTTGAATATCCCTACTCTGGCTAAAATGCTTTTGTCTATGCATGAACTACGTGTAAAGTAATTCATAAATAAACTTTGTACAGAATGAAATTTCTGGTGCAGCAGCGCTTTAAAGATGATTTCCAGTCCGTACTGCGCAGTCTCAGAACCCTAATGTTTATAAACAATATAAACGGCTCACTTGATGGAATGTGAATCAATGTTACTCGTTAAGAACTACCTACCTTATCTCTGAGACCTTTCAAGTTCTTTTTCCAACAGCTTCATTGATTTTTACAGCTGTGAAGCTGTTTCATGAAGTGATATGAGAAAGAATGAAGTATTCATAATGGCGGTTATTTGTGACCATCCACGGGAAAACCAACAAAAAGGTGATGACACGGGCACGCTTGCATGACACGGCACGCTGAGCGTGACATACAACACGGTATATGCGCATATTTAATGAGTAGCACAATAGATGTCACGGTGGCTTTTGTTGTGCACACCAAGACACTCCAAACCTTTTGTTTAGCGTGGCGTGTTGCGTGTCAGATGCGTGCCAAAAAAGGCACAGTAAAATACGAGGAAGCAAAGGTTCAACACCAAACTGTTTCATTGTCCCATTGTTTCCAAGGAACTGCGTATGTAATTCAAAATAAAGCTTACGTAATCGACAGAATTGAAAAATCATGTACTTTTTTTAAATTTGACCGTGTATAAGGCGAAGAAGAAAGACACAAAAATCATGCCTTCCTAATTGACTTGTATTCTTACCAATAGCCAGCTTAGCTTGAGAGGAATATCAAAGCCCGAGCTTTCATCTTTCCAGTGCGAAATTGGTGTGCAGTATCTGTGACACTCCTGTACGATACTTACGAATGGATGGTAAATGATGATACAAGAAAGAACTTAAAATGCAATAAAGAGCGACCTTCGAAGCGCATCTAATATTAGGGACCTTTAGATTCTAGGACGAGAACGAGTACGAGATTTGACTGCCCGTTTTTAGCGAAAATACTTAGAAAATTTATACCCCTGACGATTAATCTTACTCTTTGTTAGTAACATAGGTTGCTCAGTTATTGTTATTGCTGGTAACTGAGCCTTTTCCTGATCGAGAAATGCCAAAAGTGCTATCGTGTTAGTGACTTGTTTTGACACGACAACAGTTTTGCAAAACCTCGTACTAAAATGACGACCGTATCACGTTTTTTCCGCCAAAATGACGCTGGCTTGGGCGCACTCACCTATTTCGTTTTGTCTGCCGAGATATTTCATGCTAAGGGATGTGTTTGTAAAATAAATAAGTCAAACTTTAAAAGTGCAGAATATTTTGTCGTAGTTATTAAGTTACATGTACACAGTTTGGACAATGTTTTCATGTTGAGTTTAGGAGGAAAGATTGCGTGACAAGCAAAAAGGCATGTGCCAGTCATTCGTTGATCAGTTGCGAATATGCAAATTCTCTATTCTGTAGTGCCGCACCCAGCTACACTTCTGTAACGAAAAACGAACAACAAAATGAAGACAATGATGGATAAAAATATCTCTACGACAAACATTTGAGCTTAGCAGCGACAGATAAGCGGGAGAAAAATTAATGTTGACACAAGTTTGAGGATAAGATGAATTTACATTGGGCATTTTGTTGTCACGCTACTGCGACTCCGAGATGTGGAATTACCACAATTTGATTCTGTTTGATTCAAAATATAAACTGGTGCTAATATCGCACAAGAATGGATGATAACAGAGAATTTGTATCCGGGAAATCCATGAAACGAACGCAATGACATAAAGAGAGTTTCTGAAGATCCCACCGGAAATCGTTCGAGACTTTTTCTAAGATTTCTCAAAGATGTTCGCCATGTTAGTAAAAAAAAATAGAAACTTGCTTTACGTAGGTTGGATATGCTTTTTGTTTGCTTATATATTAACATTATTCTGCGGGATTTTTCAGCTATTTCCGCAGGTAAGTCGGCCTTCACTCGGCTTTCAGCGTGCGTTTTGGCGCAGCTGTCATGCAATTTCACTCACTCCGTGTCTTTTTACGCGGTGCTCAATTTTACTTTTGCTGACACACTCATTTGTTTGGTATATAACACGCTCTATTGTTTACAACTTGTAGTATCAGACACAAGAAAATTTTAATGAGGCCTGCATTACGACACGGCACTCCCGTGTCAAAGAAAATTTCTTTTGTTTAGCGTGCTAAAATAGCGTGCCCGTGTCATCACCTTTTTGTTGGTTTTCCCGTGGACGGTCACATTTTTAAACTTTGAATTTACTTCATGTAAGTAGTTGCAAAATGTTTACATTTTGTGATGTCTTACATGACGCAAAACAAAAAACATAGACTCTCGAGAGTGCGCAGTACAGACTGGAAATCAGCTTTAAATGAGCACTGATGGCCAACGAAAGCCTTTGGTTTCTCTTCTAAGAAGTCGGCTACTTTCATCTCTGAACTAAAGTTGTCAAGCCTCTGATCTTGTTGATACA
>BLFK01000650.1:494816-514816 GCA_014634185.1 Astreopora myriophthalma | reverse complement strand
CTGGCCCCTTTCCCGACTGAAGCAGCCTCGTCAATTAAATAGTTCACTTGGCGGGGTATAGCTTCACACATTACTCCAAAAATTCCACACTTTCGTGGAGTCTTGAAATAAATTGGTCCGGGTTGCATCGGATTACTTGGAAAGTGCACTTGCTGTGCATAGTCAAAGGAGTAATGCATTGTGCCATTGAATGAACACGGTTCATGCCTCTCGTTCAAAATCATCTCGGTGTCGAGACCGCCGAATATCACGGCTGTGCTTGAACAAATTTCTCGATAGAACTCCCTCTCGGCTTGTGCGCTGTTCAAGTGATCTTGCTGAGCTTTGATACAGTCCGATTTTTCTTCCTCTGGGAGGTTTGCTGCCCGCAAAAGCTTAGTAGTGTTCTGCCGGCAAGTCAAGCAGGGGTCGGTCATGGGTTTTGCTACGACAACATTCCGGTGAAACTGCTGCCAGAGGTCAACGAATTTGCTGTAACAAACGGCGTGTTCTCCGGACGCTTCGCAGGTTGCAGCCTAGGCGCGCCAAACACTAACTTTTGTTTCGCTCGAACACAGCACCTTCAGATCATCTCCCTTGAACCCAGGTATTCTGCCAGGTAGGAGAATTGCATTTCCTTCCACGTAATTGGAAAGAAAACAGTGAACATTCTCCGTAACTAACTGAGGAAGGGTGTTACTTGGTAATCTTTTGGTGTTGCCATGCGTTCTCAAAACAATACCATGTTTTTCGTAATGTTCCTGGAGACGACGAAGTCGAGAATAGCCGATACCGTAGAGGTGAAGAAACATTTCCTTGCAGATGGAGACTGACTGGAACTGGTAATTGCACCCTGAACTTCTGCTTCTTTTGGTTCCAATGCACTCTTTGCGGGTACAAGCTTGAATATTGGCTAAGATCACCAAGTCAAGCTCTCCGTTTCTCAACTCAATACAGTTGTTAAGATTAAACAGCACGGTTTCTTCTTGAAATTCTCTGGAACATGGACCTCCTTTAGCGCCATGGGAACATCCGCAGCCATCGTGCAAGAATTTGATAGCTTTTTCAACTAACTGACTTGGATTTTCTTCTTTCTTGTTAGACATCCGCCATGCTTGAAGCTTGTAATTGAAATGTGTGCGAGTCAAGTTTTGACACCTACGGCCAGTTGTTGCCATGGGAACATGCACAACCCGATTTGGTCGAAGTTCACGAGTCTCAGTTACAAGACTGAAGATGCAGATAAGAAAACTGTCTCACTCAGGAACGATGCATAATTATAATTAATGTCATGGGTAATGTAGCAGGATGGTAGCATTTCGTATTTGGAGCTGTTTATATTGGTCTGATTACTTGATGCATTCAAAGATAAATATGCAAACTATTAGCATTTGGTCCACTCCGAACCCAGCGAAGGTTGTCCTTTTAAACCGCAGAGTTGTTTCTTTGCGCTGGAATGCGCCGTTGTTGTTGTTTTTTTTTCTCGTAGCAAAGGTTATGACACAGAAATCGGATTAATTTATCTTAAAATTAGAATAGAGAATTTCTGCTGAATTTCTGATCGAACCCATTGTGGTACGGTAGTTGAGTCACGCAACGTAGTGAGCGCCACGAGTCCGACTGTGTAAACATTGAGCGCAACAATAGGCCGCGATCGTGAAAAGTCAACATTTTGCAACGACATTCCCATAAAATAATTCAACTGGTGATAACCAGCTTTGTTCTAGGACTTTAAGCTTTTTACAAACCTTGGTTTACGGTATATCGAATGCACAAATGAGTCCCTCCACTGTTTATCGTTGCATATCAAGCACTAATTTTTTTCATTATACTGCACGTACTGAGGTTTTTACGGAATGGTACCATGTTTACGACGCCCTTGTAACGATGGTCCTTGTTGTTTAAGCATTAGCTCCTAAATTGATCGGGATATTCAATATGAAGTTGGTCTTCCAACGGATTTCAGGATTAATAATTTTATCTTGCCCAAAGGATAAGGCCTCAACGCTCCTACGGGTGAGGCTATCGCTCTCACAGTTGAAGTTGACGCTCTAACGGAATAGACTAACACTCTAACGGAAGAGACTGACGCTCTAACGGAAGAGACTAACGCTCTAACGGAAACGACTAACGCTCTAATAGAACAGACTAACGCTCTAACGGCTTTTTGTAACGTTTCTAACCGATGACTAACGGATGCCTAACGCTTTAGTCAAACTAACGGCAAACCGTTAGTGGACGTTTTCCCATGGAAGGTCACATATATGGTATACAAGTCTTCAAAACTATAATTTTCTTGATTGTTTTAAGGTTTGAAAAAGGTATGATGTACAAGAACTAAATAAATGAGTAATTGAAAGCTGCAAGTTGTCTTTAGTCTCTTTATTTGCTAATAGGGGAAGAAATTTGAAGAAGAAATTTCAACTTGTGAAACGGCCCAACATGGAACTGAATTGGGTCTATTTTGAGGGGTCATTTGCGAGAGGGCTGAATTTTAAAGGGAGCTGTTTTGGCCACCTAAAATTCCCATTTGGCACTGATGTTTTCCATATTGACCCTTGACATGGTCTAATTTGGCCCCAATTTAAGGGTCGATTTGACCCCTAAAAAGAGTACTGAAACGGCCCCATTTCAGTGAGACCGAATTGGCCCTTGAACAGTACCAATCTGGACTCATCCATTTCGGCCCCCTTTTTAGGGCCAAATTAGCTCTTTTCATTTTACAGTGTAGTAGCCAGGCAACGTGATGGATACCCCTTGTCTCGTATTTTCAACATGGACAAGACGCCGATGCACTTTGAACTCCCCTCATCGCGTTCCCTCGAGTTCACAGGCAGCCGAACAGTTCCTGTTAAGACCTGCGGAGCAGAAAATGCAGGTTCACCGTCATTCTTGCCGTCGCTGCAGATGGAACCAAACTTCCACCGAAGGTGGTCTTCAAAGGTGCCCAGACTCCGAGAGACCTTGTTGTTCCGAATTCCCTCCGTGTTTCCTTCCACAAAAAGGGATGGATGGACGAGTCAGGTGTGAAGGAGTGGATTCGCCAGTGTTTGCCGAGAACCCGTAATCGCGAACAGTCAAAGTTAGTGTGGGACTCCTTCCGAGCTCACTTGAGAGATGATGTTAAAGCCGCCCTAAGCCAGCAGAAAATCAATGTTGCAGTCATCCCTAGTGGCCTCACCCCTGTCCTGCAGCCGCTCGACAAATGCTTGAACAAGCTGTTCGAAGACAGCGTCTGAAAGAAGTACTTGGCGTGGATGATTAGCGGGCCGTTTGAGTACACTCCATCTGGAAAGAAGAAGCTGCCGACGAGAAACCTTGTCCTTCGATGGGTGAATGAAGCCTGGCGAGAAATCCCAGCAGAAATGGTCATGAAGTCTTTCAAGACCTGTGGCATTTCAAATGCTTTGGATGGGACAGAAGACGATGACCTCTAAGATGAAGAGGGACAGGAGATAGGAGACTGACGATGACCAGGACAATGAGTTCGAGACCGACAGCGAAGACGAGAGTGACGCAGATGGTGAGTAAACTGTATTGTCAGTTGAAAGCTCCATACAAACTGGTTCCCTTAGGAGCCACCAATTCTATAAAGGTTCAGTGACCAACAGTTTTAATTTGTGTATCTTGTGTTTATTGGAACTTGGCTACAAGCCGATTCTGGAATTTGCGTGACATTTCCTTTGGTTTTGACATCTGAGAAAAAACAATTTGATCAAACTCTCGGCTATAAGCCGCACCCCCTTGTTTGAACTTTATTTCGCAGATTGAAGTGAAAATTTCTGAAAAAATAGCTCGGCTTATAGGTAAATAACTACGGTATGTAACTTTGTTCAGTTATCCATTGAGTTAAAATTTCTGGAAAGTGTTTTCGGTATGAATTTCTCAGCAATCACTTGAGCACACTCCGAAAAAAGTGCGAGCACTCCTAACAGAAGTCGTAGCTATGACCTTCCGGTTACTAGTTCGGATGCTCTACCACTGAGCTACAGGAGACTCGTGAGAGTTACACCATGAAATTTGGTTCTTGCGACAAAAGTCCTGCACACTAGTGGGACTAAAGAAATGGTGGCATTGTCGCAAAGGGAGGGAAAAAATGGTGAATTTGTTTGGTAAGTTTTGTGGGACTATTCGTTGACAAAAAGGGAGCACAGAGGACACCCTCATGCAGGAAAAAAAAACAAAGGAGGAGTAAGGGAAATGTTTTTCATTTGTCTGTCCCCAGGAGTCCTTTTCGTTTGCCCCTTAATTTCCTTAAATGTGTGTTGTTTAATTCATTACATGGCAGCATTCAGTCATTCCGCTTCAAGATTTAATGTTTGGTTCTTAATTTCCTGTGCATTTTGGCAGTATACCCTTGAAATTATCAGGGCGTCTCCTGTGCACGAAATAACACCCGGGTGAATTTTCCCTCTAACGGGCTAAAGAAATCCAAACTTTAAAAAAAATAAGAATACAAAAAAAGAACATAAGAATATAAAAGAATATAAAAAATAAGAGTAAGCTTCATACGCATACTAATTGCCTATTTCAGAATATGTGACAGTGCCTAAGAGATCGATCTCTGTTGAAGGGTGAATTTAAAATACTCCAGGCCCGGGTTGCTCGAAGCATGGTTAGCGCTAACCAGGATTAGATACCATGGAAAAATATAGGTTTTGATACCTCTTAACCAATGGTTAGTGCTAACTGGGCTTCTAGTAACTGGCCCCAGCATTCCTGTCATCTTTAATTATGGGAATTTGGCCGTTTTTGGCATTAGGAATTTTAAGCAAGGACTACGTCAGTGTCTAGTATGGTGACCGGAAGTAATATATTTTCCCGCCATGCGTAAATGGCCTGGTTTCTAGCCATAGTGCTCTTCCCGAATACGTAAGAGATCATGGCTGGCCATAGTGGAAAGTACGTAAGTATTTTGTTATACTTTACATGCTTAATACGTCAATGTTTGCAGCTAAATGGCGAGATATCGGCATTTTATCCTTTTGTGGTCATCCTTGGTGACTTTTTAAAAATTATTCGTCAACTTTGGGCTCAAAATTCGGTCACAGGTGCAAACCTGAAACAACATGTTTTGGGGAGATAAAACTTTATCAGCTTTCACCTGTTTCACCATAGCTTTCACGATTTTTCTCTGAGCTTTCACCATTCTTGGCGCAGCTTTTCACATGTCTCTTCCCAAAATGGAGTTACTTAAACTATTTGCACTCATATATCAGCATTTAAACGAGGAAAGCAAATGAGAAGTTCAAGTTCGATATTTGTTTACATCTATAATTTTGTTTTTAGGTGCATGGAATGGAGTCGACAAAATAATGTTCTATTGTGTACAGAAATAAGGGTTCGTGAACCCTATAAATTCAAATAGTGTAGCAATGAAAGGGGCAAGATTTGGACCGAAATTGTGTCGACACTTAACAGTAACGAAGAAGTCAAATTTCATGTTACTCAGAGGGGCGTTCATGAAAGATATGAGGGACTCAAAGCAAAATATTTGGAAAAGATCAAAACCGAGGAGAAAGCTAGTGGAATTTCCCCTGAAGTCACGGAGCTCGATAGCCTGTTGGAAGAAATAATTGAGAAGGAAAGCTTGGCAGAATTGTCGAGAGAAAGCGACTCAACTATCAAGAAAAACCAGGAAGATCGTAAGATCGCAGAGGATTTGAGGAAGACCGCCATGGAGTGTATGGGGGAAACCAAGAAAAGATCTATGGAGAGTGAAGAGGGAGACACCAGTGTGAAGCGAAAGCGAAGAAGTGGTGGTGATGCTGTCTAATATTTACGTGAGCGGGCCAAGAAAGAGAGAAAAATCAGGGAGGAGGAGCTTGCAATCAAGAAACAGAAGCAAGACCTGGAGGCCAGCAAACAATCTCAACTGTTTCATCAACAAAATGACATGTTAAAGGCAATGAAAGAACAGCAGATTCAAATGTAAAATATGCAAGCTATGATGTTTCAACAACAACAGCAGCAGCAGACAGCTGCATTTCTGTCGATGTTGGACAGATTCATACCAAAACAGTGATTATCCTGGCACCTCCCCCGTCCCTCCTTCTGGATCTACTCCTTCAGTTCGGATGTTTGGTTCAACTTTTCATATTACTGTACATCATTTACCACTGTTTGGTACTTTAACTTGATAACGTTTATGAGAAAATCCTTTACTAAGAAGTTGAGTTTCTTCACTCTTGATTGTTTAAAGACGTTCACACTCAAGTCGGTTGGACAAGTAGCAGCAGGTGTTGAAATGTTCAGAATATTTTGAAATTCTTGTGAACATAGTGACCATTATTTTTGTCAATGTTCTCTTCCTAGTGTAACATGCATACTTCCAGTTTCTTGTGTGGCAAACGGCCCAAATTGTATTTTGAAATTAAGGCCACCAAACCGCCTGTTTATCACTACAAGGGACTGGAACTACTCACGCTGTAGTGAGAACACAACATTAACAAAATTGTCTGTCGGACTTCCACTATGAGGTCATCTGATTTCACAAGTTAATAACCAGTATGATTATCGACTAAAGTAGTGCTATGGCCATCACTAAAAAGGAATGTAAGTGGAGTGCTCAAGAAATTTTGCAATTTGTGCCATGCTCCCTTTTGTACATGTACAAAGGAACTTCTTTTGAAATGTATTGTTGTGGTAGATAAACAGTTTGTCTGGGTCTGAACATAGTAACCATCCATGGACCCCAATTTTTACACAGCCATTTTACTCTCAACACAACTTTTGTGCAAAAAGCCCTAAGGGATGCTTGTGACAAAGGGCTCAAACCTCAAGAATAGCCCTCCTCAGATTCATTTTTATTTACATCTGTAATAATGCACAGTGGTATTCAACTCTAAAAGGTGACATGTACATTCCTATCATGATCAGTGCAAAAATAGGGAGACCACACACACCAAGGGGTGTGATTCTTGTGAAAGTCTTGCTTTTGTTTACTTGTAATCTTAAGTGGGAAATGCTTTGACCTCTCTTCACCACTGATCAGTTGGAAGGAGAAGGTCAGACGTGGCTCATCACCCTGTCCTGCTCAACCTTTTTTTTTATAAGGGGAAACTTTTGGACCTCAGCTCCACACTTACCCACAGTTGAGTCTGGTTTATAAAAACAGTTAATTAAAAGAATCAAAAATTGATGGAGGCTCCAGAGAAAAGTGATCTGCAGTAGTGTTGCCATATAGGCATGTGAGCGCATTCCCCAAAAGAGCACATACTACATGTACATTCTATGTACATTTTACCAACACTGCTGAGTTGGACCTTAAGGTTTTTCTTAAAATCAAGAAACTTCACATAATTCATGATGTCTCCAAACAGCCATTCCACTGAGCATCTGACTGCACTCATGGCTAAATTGAATGCTTCCATTTGGGTGGTGAGGGCAACATTATGGAAAGGAGCCTGGAGATGAATGCATAGTGGGTAGGCTGGATCGCCAAAAACACACATGGGCTGGCCAGCGGGTGAAAAAGCATAACGTTCAAGATGTCTCAAAAGACCAGAATTGGCCAGCATCCCTGCATCATGTTTCCTCCCTTCTGAAATGTGAAAATGAAATCTTTATTACTCAGTTTAGTTTTGTTATAGCCATTAAAATAAATGACAACATACCTACAGGTCCATACAAATTTCCAATCAGGCCATTCGGTAAAGTGATGGATTGGTATTTAAGGGAATGCACCCGTTTATAGCCATTGTATAGAACCCGCTGGTGTCTCCCAGGTCTGCAGTTGGACGTTCGGTGGGGTCCGCATTCGGTGGACAGCTTCGCCTGCAGTTATAACACCAAGCTTGCTTGTTTTACACGTAACTCTAGGTTTTATCAGCCTGGAACAGAAGCGGTTGACACATTTACTCAAGATGGGAAATATGAGAACAATTGGCTAATGCCCCCGCTTTCCCTGATGGGCCACAAAGTAGCATAGATTCAATGATTTGCATACCCCTATTCACCCCCGCCCCCGAGCTTCTTAATGAAAGTAAGATTTGATTGGTAATATGGCCTTAAATGGGAATGGAATAAATTGTTAGCATGATTAGTGGGATTTAAACATGGCAAGTAGGATTTGGAAAAAAAGTGGACACTGAAATGGGATTGATATTCCTCTTCAGCACCATCTCGTAAGACATTTTAGAATTTGTGAAAGGACTTAGATGTGAGATCTAGGGTAAAAGAGGTGTCTGTAGCATTAGCTGGTTCTCTAAAATAATACATGTTTAGAAATAGCTTAATTTTAGTATGTTAAAGTTCAATTTATGGTGGCTTGAACCATGATCTTGGAAAATTTCTTTAGAAATTATGGTATATGGACAGACAGTACCTATGATGTTTCTGTGTTCTAAGAATCAAGAAATTTTGCTCATTGACCTTATTCCCCCCATCAAATGTTGGTTTGGGAAGTCTTTAGTGCCAGAGCAGCATTTCAACCCCTTGGACAACATTGCCATGGAGGACGGGGTCTTTGTGTGTAAATTGATAGTTTTGGCATGACTGAGCAAAAATGGTTGCAAGGGTGATTATTCTCAACAGTTTTGGTTGAGATTGCAGTTTCAACGCTTTCTTATCCGAGGGACTGATGGTACATTGGTGTATCACGCAACAGCAACAACATAGTGCTGTATAAAGATCAATTATTGCTAAACAAGATGCAGTCACCATAGTGCCATAAAAAGTTAGTGTGGCAACAGGAACACCTTACAAATACACTGTATATTTTGGCTTTCTTCACTCATATCTCAAAAATAAACTGAATGAAGCCCAATTTTTTTTATTGGTGGAAAGTAATCAGTAGGTTGAGATGAAAGTGTCTGCAAACTTTAAAAATATATATCTGAAATGGATCCGAGCCAAATTAAATTTTCGAAAATTTAAGGTGACTCTGAATCTGCTCCAGATATTTTTTTTAAACTTTGCAGACTTTCATTTTAGTCCAGTTACTATCAGTCACTGGTTCGACTTTGTGTGTTGCTTCAAGAGAATATATCACGTAACCCCCCACTTTTGTCATGTCTGAAGAGACGTTGGCTGATTTCAATGAAACAGGGAGTACGGGGCTGAAACAAAAGTTGATGATAACAACAATTGTCTGAATGTATTCCCCTCAACAGTTCCTTGGATATTACACAAAAAGAAAAGCAAAATCAGAGAATCAATTAAGAGGTTTCCTTGAAAACTGAAAGAATTTACAATAACAAATGTAAACAAAGAAATCTACATAACATTATTTTGTATGCACGACAAAATCCTACTTTCACAAAAAATGTAAATGCGTGCAATCACATCTCACATCTCGGCTCTCCCTTGAAAAACTCATCGGAACTGTGTATTTTCCATTCTTCCAGTTCTCGTTTAGATAAAATAGGCTCGATTTCCACCGCTCACTCGGGTCTGGTATTGAGCCTAGTTATAGGATTGTGAAAATAACATAAGTAACATAACATACGAGATAAATTTACTCTTTGAGTTGGCCAAGGCACTAATAAAAGTTGATTTCAATTCAGCAGGATACAGATACCTTACTGTCTTGTAAAGAAGCTACAAAATAGACCCTATCATGGTTTCAGCCGCCATCTTGAGGGACATGCAAAGCATAAATAAGTTACAGTGTTTGTATGGGGATCTGATGGCAAATAATTTTCGTAAAATGTCAGGTCAGAACAATTTTATTGTGCATTTAAGACACAGGGCAGAGGATTATACTGATCAACAGTTAGGGACTAATCTTCACTAGAAGTTGCCTGGTAGCATTTCCAATTTTTCCATATATTTGTCTGTAATTTTTTACGCAGGAATTTTCAGTCTGCAGGAAAACTGTGGGAGAAAATTACAGACAAATATATCAAGAATTGAAAATGCCACTGGGCAACTTCAAGCAAAGACTGGTCCAGAGAAATTGGTCAGTATAATCCTTTGCCCTTTACCTTCAGTTTGCAATTCAAAATTTATTCTGAGGTAACATTTTCCAAAACTTATTTGACATTGGAACCCCATGCAAACACTGTAAGTTCTTTACACTTTGCCTACCTGTTAAGATGGCAGCTTAAAGTGTCATAAGGTCTATTGAAAAATGATTGAACTAACACATCAGATGTCCTGTCACTACAACATTTAAAACATGACAAATTGAGAGAAGATCAGAAATCTTAGTTTCAAAATATTTTTAAAGCAAACTTAGAAAGGAAAAGCTTCTTGGCTGAAATTGAAATTGATATTTGTGTATTATTGGCAAATCCAATCTAATGATGTATTTGATCAGATAACCCTTGATGATGATTTGAAACAAAATAATCTAGTCTTACATAGACTTATGGCATCATACGTACCAGTATAAAAATATTATTTATCATGGCTATCTAAAAATTCACTTCATATCATTAGTAAGAATGAATCGACTTTCAAAAGAAATGTTCAGTTAACCTATTCACTAAAACAATCTTTTTTCCACCAGATAAAAAAGGATTTTTTTCTAGCGACCATTCACGTGATTATATATATGAATAGACAGCAACACCAATGTTGAAAATGTTGAAAGTAACTGTTTCATGCAACTTAACTGCTAGGCATGCTTCCACAGCTGAATCAACTAACAAATCTGTTTCTTTCCAAATAGATGGACAAAAGTATTCTAAGAAATAGCCGTGTAAGTAAAACTTGCAATACTGAATAGGCACAGACAAAAAGGGCCCAAGAAGTGTATTCTTTGAGGGGGGGGAAAACCACCAAAAACAATCAAAAGTGCCTCAAAATTTACATGTGGCATTTGTAACGTTACGCTATGTTGGGAGCATAAACAAGGTGAGAAATAAGACGACCAACAGTCTTATTATGAAAACAACACCTCCATGTTTAATTCAATACAGCAAGCACATGGCCAAGGGGCCACGTGACTAGCATGATGTCGCACCTTTCCTTTTTCCGACAAAAATAAGAAAATTATATGAACGCTGTGCTCGCAGACAAGGTTGTTATAACGAACTGAAACAAATAACGTCAGTGTCTCTGAACTCTGTAATAAAGGATTTACTGAAATAACAAAAAACAGTCTCTTAACTTCAACTTTAACTTTGTGTGATAACAATAAAACAACTTGGTCAAGTGTAGTGTTCCAAAGTCCCTATCTGACTGAAACAAAGTCCTGTAGGTACTGTGGTGCCCTTGAGACTTGTCCACTCCTTGTCACAACTGTGGTTGGCTTTGTTGTGGGAAGTGGCTCCCGGCTTGGAGAGACTGTCACCGGCTCTGCTTGCTTGGGCAGATCAACAGGGGTGTTTTGGACTGGTTGACCTGTGGCTTTGAGTATGGTTGGTTCAGCTGTTGCGGGTGATGTGCCCATCTGGTTGTGTTGGGGTTGCATGATAGGTCTGGTTTCAACCGACTGACTAAATAGTTCCTTGGACGATTTCTTCTGAACAGTTTGCCATCTTTGGTCTTGACTTCGTACGACCGAATGTCAACTTGTTCTTCAACACGAGGTTTGAACCACTTTCGTTCTCTGTAACCTTGTTTAGGGGTGACTTGCACAATCTCTCCTGACTGTAAGGGCGGGAGTTCCTTGCTGGTCCGATTGTAGTACTTGGTTTGTTTGGACTTCTACTTGATCAGTTTCTCCTTCACATCTTCTTGGACCTTTGGCCTTAGCAAAGAACTGGTAGTGGGAAGCAGTGTACTTGTTCTGCGGCCGAACATCCTTTGAGCAGGAGTGCTCGACATTCCTTCAGAGGGAGTATTTCTCCAATCCAACAGGGACAAGTAAACATCTGTGCCAGCTTGCTTGGCTTTCTTCATGATGTTTTTCGCAGTCTTGATGGTGTTTTTGACTTTGACATTGCTCTGGGGCTGCAAAGTCTTTGAATTCCTGAGAGTTTAATGGCATGCTGTCACTGATTAGCTAATATGGAATTCCATGGACTGAAAACTGCTTGCAGAGTTTCTTGGCTATGCTTGCTGCAGTCTTGCTCTCTAGTCTGTCCACTTCAAAGTAACTTGAATAATAGTCAACCACACAGAGATAGTCCACATCATCTAGTGTGAAAACATCTACTCCAACCTCAAGGGCGATCAGCAATTTCATGACAGATGAGAGGCTTTGCTTGGCTAGACTGATAACAAGAGCAGATATCGCACTTTGAAATGTAGTCAGTTAGTTCTGAGTTCATTCCTGGCCAATACACAGTTTCTCTAGCCCTGCGCAGGCAACTCTGAATTCCAGTGTGAGCTCCATACAACTTCTCGTTGTCCCGTTCTCTAGGCCATCTTGTGCTGATAACTCATCTCTAACTAGGAAGTACGGGAGGAGAGACGCAGGGACTTCCTTCCTTGTTTCTGGCCATCCACTGATGATGGTTTGATTCAACTGTTGAAGAGTGTCATCTTGAGCTGTTTCTGCCTGAATTTCTTTTAGCTGAGGCTCTGAGATAGGGAGAAAATCAGTTGCATGAGTGGACTCAGTTTCCTCCCCTGCTTTAGATTGAGTGGTGTTCTTCAAAGAAGCTCTTGATAAAGTATGAGCTAAGTACATCTCAGAACCAGGTTTGTACATCAGGTCAACATCATACTGCTGGAGTCGAAGCAGTAGCAGTAGACGCTTTGGTGCTGAAACAAAGGGCTTCTTGTAAATAGATACCAGAGGTTTGTGGTCGGTCCACAAAATCACTCGTCTTCCAAACGTGTAATGATGATTGTGTTCTAGCCCGAAGACTTGAGCCAGAAGCTCTTTCTCGATCTGAGAATATCCCTGCTCTGCTTTGGAAAAGACTCATGCTTTCCCAAGTTCAGGAAGAATGTCATCAATGACAGGCAAAGGATAGTGGCTTCGACTGAGTGCCTCATTCAGGGGTCTGGGGTCGATGCAAACTCTGACTTTCCCATTCGCTTTTGCTGTGACCACTGCACTGGACACCCACTTAGTTGGCTCTTCTACTTTCTCTAAGACACCAACACTGACAAGACGGTCAATTTCTTCTTTGAACTTTCCTTTCAGTGCCACTGGTACTCTGCGGGAGGCATGATAACTGGCGGGACAGATTCATTTACTTCTAAGTGTAACTTTCCGTCCATTTTTCCGAGTCCCTTGAAGATGTCTGCAAAGTCGATTAACATTTGCTCCTTTGTAAGAGAACTAATCTGTGAGGCAGTGAAGACTTCATTGTTGCTCACAAGCTGAATATTGTGATGTTGGACTACAATGAAACCCATCTGCTGTGCAGCACGAGCTCCTAGTAATGGTGTATAGCTACCATCCGCTACGACAAACTCAGCATTGTATTTCTTTCTAGTCTTAGTGTCGCGTTCCCGGTGTCAAAGACATGTGGTGTTGTCCACCGGAGTTCACCAGGTCAACCACCGTGATGTACGAGACAAGCAGCAAGATTCAAACTCGTTTATTTAAGATCAAGCTGGGCAAACTCATCCATACAGCACTTGCGGTGAAAAATTGGATTTGCCTCCGAGGGGTAATGAACTCCTAATCTCCTAGCTGTTGAGAAACTCCGAACTCTGTTTAGGTAACTCGTTACAGTATGAGCAAGTACTGGCAACTGACTAAGTGCATGTGGCAAGGGAATTTTGTTATCACCTTATGGTAGGGGAAATAGAAATGAACAATGCTTTGTACTGCCAGCCGCGAACGGAAATTCTGTAATCACGAATTGAAAATCAAACAAAGCTACTTTTTAACGAACAAACAGTCCTAGAAAGTTTCTTAGTGTCCTTGTGCTAAAACGGAACAAAAAGCCTCAGTAGTGAGTATCAAAGTTCATCTCTGCAATGTGACACTTAGGATTGCGCATGCTGATTCTTGTTCGTCCAAGTGCTGGGATTTGTTCTTTGTTGTAAGCTGTCAACAACTTGTTTGTCTTCTGAACCTCTGTTCCTTCTGGAAGGTATTCCTTTGGAAGTACATTGCATGTTGCACCGGAGTCAATCTGCATTTTTACGGTCTTTCCTTGTATTTCCATTAGCTGCATAAATCTTACTTGGGAAATCACTGACAGCACTGACAGCACTGACATCAACCACTTCAGCGGTACTCACATTATCTTCTGTGGAGAGCTCTACAGCCAAGAGTTCTTCCTCTGACGAAGTGACGGATTCAAGAGCATTCACTTTCTTCTGAACGCTTTTCTTGGAGCTGGGTTTTGCAGCCTTTGGCTTCTTTTCCTCAGAGCTACTCTTCTTTCCATGAAGATGACATTTGCTACATGATTCTCTTTCTTGCACTTCTTGCAGATTTGACCAAAAGCAGGACATTTTTCTCTATTTCTTTCGTGAGACAAAATTTACAGTCGTCGACCATACTGAGGTTTGACTTTGGACGAGATGATTTGAGTGCGTTGACTTCACTTGATTCCTTGCATTGACTTGACATATCCTGGACTTGATATTTAGTCACTCTGGCTGCTCGATAGCTATCAAGGCATTTTTCCAGAGTTAATTTCGGTTCCTGGAGAAGCTTTTTCCTCTGACCATTGTCCCTGATACCACAGACTAAACGGTCTCGAATTAAATCACCTTTTAACAAACCAAATTCACAGGTTTCGGCAAGTGTGCGAAGCGCTGTTGTGTATGCATCAATTGACTCATCTGCTTGTTGTGAACGATTGTTGAACTTGTATCTCTCATAAAGTACATTTGTTCTTCCAATGCAGTAGTTCTGCCACAAATCGAGGACTTTATCCATGTTTCCCCTCTCAGCCTCCCACAAGAACAGCAACCCATTGTGTATTTCCAGCACATCTGGACCGATACACGTGATAAACATGGCGACACGAACAGTTGGAAGTTGTTTGTTCAACCCAGTGACAATTTCATATGCTTTCCGGATCAGTACCCACTTTTTCCAATTGGAAGCCAGGTTTCCTTTAGTGTTAAATTTCTGGGGAAGCGAGACATTGGCAATAAACCTTGATTGCAGCGGCCTAATAAGGGGAGGAGCATCTGCTTCGTCCGGCATGACCGTGGATTCAAAATGGCGGGGCGTTGAAGCACAATCTTCACTCAATTGAGACTTTGAAAGCTTGAATTCACTCTACAGTGGCTTTCCACAACACGATGACAGCCACCTCTGACACCATGTAACATTACGCTATGTTGGGAGCGTAAACAAGATGAGAAATAAGACGATCAACAGTCTTATTAGGGACTTTAAGATACCATGACGGCGGGCTGGGTGGACGGTAAAATCATCCGAGGACTGGGGCGACACGTCTGTCCTCGGTGGGAAAATTGAAAGTTAAGCTTTTCTAGTTTTCTGGGAGAACGGGCAAATCAAACTTGCTGAATCTATTTGTCAAAGGTTTGTTTATTTTTGCTATGACATCATTTCGCAAAGCACGAGAAATGCTCACTGTGGCGTATACAGATAACCTCATCTCAGATGAAGAGTTTTTACTTTTGTATGACCTAAACAAGTCAAAGAATTTGGAGCTTCCGTACGACGAGCATGACAAGTTTGATCTTGGTTACCTTTGTGAGGACGAGTGTAGAGCAGAATTCCGATTTGAAGAGCAAGATATCACTCGTCTGGCAGAAGTCCTTCAGCTACCACCTGTATTCAAGTGTCCACAAGGCAGTGTCAGCCATGATATAGAGGCCTTTGCATGCTTCTTCGTAGGCTTGCTTATCCAGTGCGCTACAGGGATATGATAAACAGGTTCGCAAGGCCTGCGCCTGTGATATCCATGATTACAAACCGTGTTCTCGACTGCTTATTTGAAATGCATCATCACAGAATCACTTCCTGGAATAATTCCATCCTTTATCCAGCCACCCTCCAGCAATATGCAGATGCAATTTTTGATCAAGGTGCAGCCCTGAGCAACTGTTTTGGATTTGTGGATGGGACAGTTCGTCCCATTTGTAGACCAGACGAGCATCAGAGGATTCTTTTCAGTGGGCATAAGCGTGTACATGCAATCAAATTTCAGTCAGTTCCCATTCCAAACCGCCTAATTGGACACCTGTATGGACCGGTAGGTGAGACAAACTTTATTTCTTTATAATCTTCGCTTAGACTTAAATAATGGAAAAGCAAATCATGTAATTTTTTACATAAATTCACAGAATGCAAGAAACAATGCCAGTATGTTGTCTGATTCACAGCTTCTAACATATTTGGGCCAGTATGCTGTATCCCCTACTGGACAAGCAATGTGTCTATATGGTGATCCTGCCTATCCCCTGAGAGTCAATCTTATGGCCCCTTTTAGGAATGGAGTGATGACACCACAGATGGAGGCATTCAATAAATGCATACGCCTTATTCCAAAATGGCCGCCATTTTAATACTCTTTTGTTCTTATTCAAATTAGCCCTTGTTGCCTTGTCTTTAAGCCCAAAATTCAAAAGAATATTTTACCTTGAATGAGGCAAAAAGGGCTAATTTGAATAAAAACAAAATAATATTAAAATGGTGGCCATTTTGGAATAAGGCGTATGTCTGGTGTTAGGGTTTCACTGGAGTGGTTGTTTGGAGACATAATCCAGTGCTTCAAATTTATGGACCTCAAAAAAAAAACTTAAAAATAGGTCTCAGCTCTATTGGAAAGTTGTATGTTGTTTGTGCTCTTCTTCGAAATGCATTAACCTGTCTTTTCGGAAACACAACTTCTAGGTATTTCAACCTTAGCCCACCAACACTAGTAATAAATCAAATCAGGGTATACGCTGATGAAATACTGCCAGGAAGGGAATTGGGAAAAAATTTTGTCATGAAGTAAGCGGTCACTTCCGATACATGTACTTCCAAAAGGTTTAAATGTTAACTGAACAATATTATTTTTTTAAGTGTATATTTTATTATAGCTTGAAAGTGATGCAGACAAGATAAGACATCGCTTGAGATAAGAATTTTTAATGTATGACACCTACAGTGTTCATACTAGAAACAACAACAAGTTACAAATGTCCTTCGTCCGAGAATTAAACAAAAAGGAAACTCATTCCGGTCGTTCTTTCTCCCTTAATCTCCCTTAATTCTTTCTCCCTTAATGCAAAGTCTCGCCCTGATTTCTCTTGAAGAAACTCTATAGTGTCTTTGCTCCCATGCCTTGATTTCTTCACTGGCATCCCTTCGTCCTCCGCACTTTCTTTTCGCTTTCTGGTTTCCCCAGTTTTTTTCCACAGCTCAGTTCATTCGAATATCCTCAGCCTTCTGCTTGTCTTCTTCAATCTTCCTCCTTTTTGCCATTCCCACCTCCATCGCACTCTCCATTGCCTCCTCCTCCTCCTCCTCAATCAAACTTTGTAAAAGTTGCTCTAACTCTGACTGTGGCTCAACTTCGATACCTGAGGCTTTTTCTTCTTCTCTCATTTTCTTTTTGTATTTATCGGTGAGAATTCATTCAAGCGATCAGCTATATTACCCCCAACAACCTCTGCTCTCAACTGTTTGGGATTTGAACTGATGAGGTTTTGCCACCAGAATTTCTTTACAAAGAACAACATCATGGTCACCTTTCCACTCCATTGCTGTTGCTACAATCTTTACAAAAAGAGATGAAAAGGGATGTTACTCAAATGCAAAATGTGTTCATAAAGAGTGGCAAAATTTGGGTTTTATCAATTGAATTTTATTTATCATATTTTTTCATTCACTCAAACTAAATTATTTTGAAGAGACAACTTTTCCAAAGCAACCATGAAAAAGGTTAGTGCTAAAAAAATGAGACAGCTACTTATAGTTTACAGGAAACTCCAGTTGAATAAAAGAGATTTGAATTATTTTGGTGTTTATTATTTAGAATTCACTGAGAATGCTCTTTGGCAACAACAGCCAGGAAAAACCTCTTTTTCAATATAGCTATTTTGCCTCAAAAAAACAAGAAAATTGTGGGCAGCACGTACAAAACACAAAGATTAAAACTGCCCAATTTCAATTAGGATTTCAGCGAAAAATAAAGGCGAAATAAAAGAAAAACAACTCGCGTTTACCAGTGGCCGGCAAAATTCGATCTTTCACATTGTCCACTGAAGGTCACCAGAGTGTAAACGGCTGGCACCAAAACTTACACATGCACAGAAACACTATTTTGTCGAAGATTACTTCCGGTCTGCCGTCCACCCAGCCCGCCATCCTGGTATCTTAAATTCCCTATTATGAAAACAACAACTCCATGTTTAATTCAACACAGCAAGCACATGGCCAAGGGGCCACGTGACTAGCATGACGTCACAGCATTAATTCCCCAGGACGTCATTGCACAATTTGCTCTGTGGTGTTTTTAATCCATTTGAAAACTGGGTTTTGTGCCCTTTCATGCAAAGTAATTTCCAGAACTTTTCCAGTTTCATTTAGTGTCTTGAGAAATCTACCATAAAAATACGCAAGTGATTGCTTAAAATTAGGGATAAGGTGTAAGTTTACAGATTTCCAGGACTGTTCAGGGCCTACTGTCATTTCTAAGACTGGAAAAAGCTGTGATAAAATTCCAGTATTTTCCTGGCTTCCCAGGGCCCATATGACCCCCAAAGATACTTTTTCCAAACGTGGCTGTCTTTTGAATCTTTGGTTGATACATAGAAAAAGAAACCTCTTTTTGTGCAGACAATGAAATCAGCACACCAGGAGGGATAAAAGAATTTGCATGATCAATTTTCTGAAAACAAAGGGCAAACATATTGGACAAAATAACAGAGCAATGATTCCTAAGTGAATTTAAGGCCACATGCAACAGCTAAGCTAGTTTTAAATATTTTTCCCCAAGGATCCACTACTTAAGACCTTTTTTGCAGCCCATGAATGGTTCTCCAATTTTATAGCTGTAGAGAAATTGCAATTTCTTGCTACATTGAGAAGTGGATACCATGAACAACCAAGGCCTGACTTCTATGTATGAATTAAAATCACAAATAATGTATTCCATTTCTGAGATGCTAAAAAACAAGTTAATTACAAACTGCTCCATACTATCTACTTCGATATATTTACAATATAAAAAAAATTAGAACAAATTCCCAGCACCCCGCTCGGTCTACCAGTACAATTATACCGATGACGGAATGGTTCTTAGAAAATTTGTGTTACTTCCGGTTAGTTTGAAATTCGTCACAGAGGAAGTCCATATACTTGGCCAATCACAGGCCAAGTTTTATCGTGAACGGTTGAAGTATCCATGCACAAGCAATCACCATGCAATCATTCTTCAAAAGACGATTGAAGTCACAATGGCGAGTGCTAGTAAGAGCGCGAGCATCGAGAAAAGCTTCGAAAAACGATTCTACAATTGATTACAAGGGGGACAGCGATGCACAAGGGACGTCCAGTGGCGAAGAAAGTGAGCTGGATTTTTTACTTGGCAGTGAGAGCGAAAACGGGAGGTAAGCGAGTGCAAAAACTTTCACATATGCGAGGCCACGCAGTTCACACGCAGAACATCTGTTCACGAATTGCGGGAAAATATGACTTGTGTACCCCGGTTTTGCATGAGTTTTAGTGTATTTCATCAAATTATCGTGTTTAGTGAACATGTGGAGGAAAATAGCTCAGTAATTTTGGACAGAAATCTCATTTTGGCGCTTCGCTAGTCAATGGATCGATGTAGCATGGGTCACATGTTCAAGTCTCGGGTTTCAACGATCATGTTTCGTTGCTATGGAAATATTTTCGTGTGCATGGTATGAATTTGTTTTCGCTTTGATTTCTTTTCAGTCGAAATTTTGCTAGGTCTTCGTATTTGACGTATCGAAGGACTTTGCAGAACATAATGCTAAATTTTGCCTTTAGATCACTTTTATACTTACCTCCAGATGGCCACACTCCCTAAAATATTTTGAAAATTCCACCCCCCCCAAAAAAATCCACAAAATTATTGAATTTTATTGATTTTTAATCGATTTTTATTATTATTATGATTTTTATTATTATGATTTTTATTATGAAGAATTGTTATTGTGACCCCCCAAAAAACTGATTTGGAGGTGCAGGAGGGCTTATTTCTCCTTTCACAACACTCCCCCATCCACCTCAACATAGACACACCCACCCCGCAAAATTTTAATCAATTATTCATTGATTTTTA
>BLFK01000650.1:489148-494806 GCA_014634185.1 Astreopora myriophthalma | reverse complement strand
GTTTGTGCAAAGACGAGGTAGATGATTGTTAAAAAACGCTCACTCACCTGTGTTTACCGGTGTCTTGTCCGCCATTGTCAAATTTCGTGACCACGAGTTTCACTCGAGAAATCTCTTTTTTTTCAGGCGTAAATTTTCTGCCTTGAGTTTGTAACGTGAAAAGATTGTTCACAAAAATATATATTTTCTTTTAACCTCCGAAGGAGCGGTAATTAACTTTGAAAACGGCAGTAATAGCGAGAGGAGTCAGTTCTTAATTAGCTATAATTTGTAACATTCGAGAGGTCAAGGTTATGTTTTGTCACAATAAGCCTCTCTTTCGCGCCAGATCGGAGGGGCTTGGGCGCTTAGCGCATTCGGTCTATTCATTGATTTTTATCGGATTAGGTGCTCATTGAAAAAAATTCATAATAAATTGTTTGCTCTTTCTCCACGAAATTTGGAGGATTTGCAGCTAATACACCAAAGAACATTTTCTCGGAATCCTTTTTTTGATACCCGGACCCCTTCAACTTATTTAGTGTACTTTGATGCAAAAATTCGCATAAATTATGCAAATTTCCGGTGATTGGAATTTAATGTGAAAAAAATTGTGGGCTACTTTACAGACAAACTTTTTTCCCTGTAAAGCTCCATCAACACTGATTACTACGATGTCTTTCTTTCATTCCTCCTGTGAGTAGTTCCAGAAATATTTGTAAATAGAAATGTCATTAAATTATGCATTTTATCATGTGACAAGAAAGAGTTTTAAAGCTTAAAGAGTTTTAAAGCTAATTTTCAAATGTTTTATTCAAGATCTGGCCAGACCAGGAAGATCTCACAATTCCAAATATGGACATAAGTACAGTTAGTAATTCTTCCTACACACCAGCATCAATGTTTAAAAAAAAAATGCAGTCCAAACTATAGTCATCACATTTGAACACCCACCCACACTAAATCAGACCAGACCCCAAAAAAGCAGGGCTAACTTCTCGATGCAGCAAAATACAGGTAACTTGTTACCACAAAGAAAAAAAAATAATGCACAAGCCCATTTTGTTCTTTCTGAAGCAGAGTTTATTTATGCTCCAACAGTCAAATTAAAGTAAATCCACATGTTAACAGATCAGAAATATACCGAACAATGGGTAACAACAACAATCAAGAGTACATGTGAGTAACCTTATCATAACAAGTTACACTCTTGCTTTACCCAAAAGATTTCCTTTCACCAACACTCTGCAAATTAAACTATTTACATGTACAAATATCTCCCTCTTACCACATGGCCAACGAAAGAACTAAATAATACATTCCAGCAGCCTTATTTTGAAATCTAAGTCATGAACAGGTAGGACGTATTGTAGCAACTGTGATCCTTGTCGTTAAAAAGCTGCTGGACGCAGTAGTTGACACTTCGGGTTGGTTGTTTAGCTAAGAGAAAATGTGAAAAAGAGGAATGCTTTCTTTGCTGATTAAAATGCCGTATTTGGCTTCTCTGCAGAATAACAGGGCTAATTATCTGCATAATATTTACCGTCCAACTATTTGAAGCGTTTCGATACACATGAATAATGATCAAATGCATTGGAAGTGATACTCAATATACTCTCGTTTTTAAAATCCAAATGATACAATGCCAACAAGATAAATTAAAACCTACTGATTACAAGTTATTTTACAATCGTGACCTGGATACTTTTATTTCCTACGCGGCAGATATGTTGGAAGGACAGATAGATGGCGTGTACGAAGTAGATCAGCATTTGTTGATTTGTGCTTTCTTTCGTCAATATACTTTTTCAGATCAAAAGAGATGCACTCTTGGAGGTGATGGTGCTACGTCAGTAAAACGGAAAAAGATTTTCCCAGTCTGAAACTCCATCTACCAGCCCTGCTTGAACCAGATATGGCTGAGGATGCCAGGCCAAGCACGAGTTCAGGTGACCCAGCTGGCATTGAGACTCCTGGCTCCAGTTCCATGTCTTTGGATTTTGATGTGACTCCGGTATCAGTTCCTACTGGCCTAGGTGGAGAAGCTGAAACCACTGGTTTCCACACCGTCAGGGTTTGGTTATCAGAGTGGCTCTTCAACTTTACATAAAAGAAAGGTACCTTGCACAAAGTGTTCTGACAGGACAAAGAAAATAAATTCCCTTCAGAAGAAACACAGCCCACTCCAGAAGAAATTTGAAAAAATAAGAGAAAAATATAATCAACTTCTGGTTCAACAGGTGGGTTCTATACACTATCTTGTGATGTGACTGTATGCATATAACTTTCATTTGTTTATAAAGAATAATGCAGTTCCCTGGTTGTCCATCTCGACTGCACTGTCCACTTTCTTGTACGTAGCATTCCAGTACTTCCTTTGCATCGACACCCATACCAAATGCAATAGTGCAGATTAGAACCCTTAAGTGGCCATCATGAACCTTCGTGGAATTAACATTCTCATGGAGTCCTTGCATGCATCATTTCAACAAGTCTTTCCCTGGGCTTTGGCTTTTCTTTCTTCAAGTATATTTGGGACCCAAGACAAACCGAAAATATTGAAAAGACAGTACTGCACCGATTGACAGTCTGACAGTAAATGATACACCTCTTGCACTGACTACCTTTGGTTTTAAGCATTTGAAGAAGCCAGTCAAAGTACTCTGTTACATGAATCTTGTTGGACATTTTTATCACTCTGTATGAGATATTTGACCTGTCAGGTGAGACCATAACAAACTTTGGTTTGGTCATGTTAAAAGAGTTGCAAATCTTTTCTCTAGTTGTCTTCATTGCTGTAGCTGTAAGGGCAATGAATGGTGCTTGACTCGGCAGGAGAGATCTCAACTCTTGGATGTTATTGTACCACCTTCTGAAGGCAACATTGCCAGAAGTTCCACTTTGGCCCCTGAAATTAAACAAAATTGTGTTGAAGCAAGACAAAAAAGTTCTTTCAAGATAGTTGTCAAATTGCAGCACATGACTGCATGGAAATTCTAAAATATAATGTATACTTATGCATCACAACACAATGCTAAGAAAAATTCTACAGATGGCTAATGCATTTTAAATAACAAGTATAATCATCGAAATAAAAATTGCCGGAAAGATTTCCGTACAGTTTCCTACATTAATTATACATGCATATTCCTACTAACCCTCTTCCAAAAAGAACGAGCATGAGTAGATTTTTGCTATGAATATGCATGCATAATGAAGTAGGGACCTGTACGGAAATCTTGCCCCTCTAGGATTCAGAACATATGAGAAACATTTTTCCTTACCAGTGGGTGATACAATGCGCTTCATCAACGGCTACCGCAACAACACTTTCTTGATAAACTGGAGAACAAACCATTTCACGCCACTGATCGTTGGACAACATAGCTTCTGGAGAGGAATACACGATGTTCATTTCACCCCTTAAAATTTGCTGAAAATTGGCCTCTTCTTGCCCTCCTCCTATAAAAGATGCCTTTATCCCTTTCTTTTGCAGAGACTTCACCTGATCTTTGATTAATGAAATCAAAGGAGAAATCACCAACACCATGCCGGTGCGACTCTTCCCTTCTTTTTTCAGACACATTTGTTCGACAACAAATGGTGCGAGTTTGTAGATTAGAGACCTGCCAAAACCAGTCAGAAGGTTCACAAAAACATCATGTCCAGAAACCAAGCATAACAGTGCTTGCTTCTGCTCGTCTTTTAACTCCGTTAACCCAAACGTGGGCAGCACATTAAGTAAACTTGTCTCGAATACTTTGTCGCATTGCCCTCCATCCGCCGCCATTTTATTGTGTTTGGAACTGGAGTAGGCACAACCAGTGAATAAGAAGTCGTAGTCTATTTTTGCAAAGGTCACGACAATGAGTTTGACTTCTACACCAATCACAAATTACTTACCATTTCTGCAAAAGTACGTGACGTCACGGGACAACATTATAATGGTGGGAACTTAGACGTCTCTCTCGCCCGCCTCACCCCTTTTTGGCGGGTTTGGGCGAGGAGACGGCTGACAGACCATCTTTGGCCACTGGGTGTCCTGTTTGTCAGTGTTAATCACAAGGTGTTTGTGCTGTTGTTTTTCCACCGCTTCTAAGTACTGGTGAACTTCTTTTTGGCTCGCAATGACGGCGCAAGGGTACTTGCGACACTTGACATAATCAAAGCCATTGTCTGATGTTCGGTGCTCCATCAAGCAATCGTGAAACGGGCATGTCACATCATCTTTCTCCAGCGAACAATCGGCAATCTGTCCCATGAGCTCCTCGATGGTGGTGGGTTCATTGGGCAACCACACTTGCCCTTCTTGGCGGGTCTGCTCCAAGCCTTGCAAAGTGGGTGTAGGTGGGATGGGGGACAGGGCTGGCAATTGCTTTATCTCCTCCATTTCTTCGAGAGTGTCCATAGTATTGTTTCCTCCACAAGTTTGTGGGACTTCAGTCTTCTTCTTGGTAGGAGGTTTGGATGGCCGAGTGGGTTTTCAAATTGGTGCCACTTGTTCTTTCTTTCCTGACATGATTTTGTCTCATGAAACAGTGAGCAAGAACTGCTCTTTTATAACAAGATGCCAACTTTCCCTCAAGGCATAAGGAACCAATCACAGAATAACCTACTTGCCTTTTGATTGGATGGCGATGAGGTCCTGGTTGCTTCTGATTGGTTTTTAATGAGGTCATCTTATTTGTTTCTGATTGGTTTCTAGCCTTTAGTTATGTCTTTACTCCGTTGTAATCTCTCATTTACTCTTCACCTCCAGAGCAGGACAGAGCTCCACTCCAAGCCAGCATATTCACCTCCAAAATTATACACACAAATGCGCACGCTCAAAACCTTACGAACAAATATATTTCCCGCCAAAGTTGTTGTTTCACGTTGAGCTAGGGTTATGCTCCAACATGCCCCATTGTTTTGTAATTCATGCACGCCTTGTCTCTTTCCTTTTCCCACCCAAATTTGCCCGTGTTGGTTCACAAGTCGGCTAGGGTTGTGCTCCAACATGCCCCATTGTTTTGTAATTTATGTACGCCCCTTTTTTTGACATGCTGATTGATGACGTCATTTGATGACTACCTGTCAAATCTGGTCTGAAGGGTCCGATACTACTGCTCATAACATTGCCATTAAGTGAAACAGCATCGTAGAATTAATCTCTCTAATAACACATTCCCTCCAATTATTGAAACCAGTCTGAGCCACCTTAAAAGATCCCAAGAATTGTTGCAGGCAGGATTTCAAAATAGTCGTGCCCATGCCACCCTCGAGTCAAAATAATAATAATAATAATAACAATTTTACTATTTCTATAGTGGGAAATTCATTAATACATGATCTAACGCGCTTTACAAATTGGCAAAATGAAGACTAACTAATGACACTGTTATTTACAATTGATATAAAACTTGTATAAGTGATAAAAACTAATAATGTTGCTAACTGACAATAGAAAGTGAACAAAAATTGATTATATATAGTATGTAGTAATAATAGTGAAGCAGATAAGGAAATAGGTAAAAAAGCTAAAGCTAAATCTAAAATGTCTGAAAATATGCTTTCCTTAAAAGATGCATCTTTATTAGTTTCTTGAATGAAGTGATGTTATCAATAGCCCTAAGACTGGGCAGTAATGCATTCCATAAGACTGGGGCAGCAACCGCGAAGGCTGTCTCCAGTCATCTT
>BLFK01000650.1:469148-476648 GCA_014634185.1 Astreopora myriophthalma | reverse complement strand
GTGAAGACGTGTCGCGTTGTGATCCATGCTGAGCGAAACTTTTTTTTTTGGAATGTGACTAAGCCTTACGTGTTATTATATGCGCTTTATGTCTGGTGCAAGACTTAGGTCGGGAAAGAGATTAGGAAAAGCAAGAATTGTTGAACCGGGGTCAAAAGAAAAGATGACGAAGGAAGGGTCAGACATGAGTGACGCCATTCTTGAAGAGCTGAAATCCCTTGGAAGCGACAGGTACCACTGATGCCCGGCTCACTAAAATTGAAAGCGTTATTTCAAAGATTGATGAAATTGATGAGCTAAAGCTGAAGGTAGAGAAGCTTGAAGAAGATGTCAGTGGCACGAGACAGTTGGTGAATATTGCGTTGAATGAAACAAAAAGCCTTTATCAAGAATGTAATGTGGAGCTGAAAAGAAGAGTGGAACGCTTGGAAAGATATTCCCGAGACTTCAATATTCGTGTGGTAGGTGTGGGTGAAGAGGACGGTGAAGACTGCTTAGCAATTATACGGAACTAGCTCACTATTCTTGGATTTGAAGAAGATGTTGGAGAAGTAGAGAACGCCCACCGTACTGGCAAAAGACGCGAGGAAAAACCGAGAAATATTATTGTCAAACTATATAGCAGACCCTTCAAGCAAGAGCTTCTTCATGTCGCCAAAAGTCAGGATAACAAACAAGCACTGAAAGGAGTCATATTCGTGGAAGACTTACCCCTTATGACTTCGAAATTCAGAAAAAAGCACTCCCAATTACGAAAGAGGCCTTTGACCAAGGCAAGAAAGTGCGATTTACAAAAGGAAAGCTTTTCATAGACGGTAAGGTTGTACTAGTAGAATAACTGTTAATAAATTTGCCCGCGTTAGAGCACAACAATAGCGGCGCTCTTTGCAGTAAACACCTGGCAACGAATTTGCTAGTGTTCAGACGGCTTGTGCTAGGCACAGGCGTGAACTTTGTATTTATAAAACTTTTGTCATTCTATCTTCTAATGTTTGCTCTAGTTTTAAGTCTAATTTTGTGTGTACTAATTTTTTTCGCCTCACTTCCTAAAAGTTTGAACTGTTTGTCCACGATAATTAATGTGTCTTTAGTTCATGTGTACAAAATTTATTCTAGATCCATCTCCCCTGTTTGTCTTAAGTTTACTGCTCTTGTTTTGTCCTATTTTATCTTTACATATGGTGGTGGGTAAATTTATTTCAGTGAATGTAAGAGGCATCAGCAACTTCTGTAAGAGAAAAACAACATTTACTTGATGTAGAAAGCAAAAAGCAGATGTTATTTTTCTTCAGGAAACGCACTCCACGAAGGACAATGAGTTATTGTGGAAAAGGGAATGGGGCACTCCCTTCTTTTGTTCGCATGGGGCTAATAATTCTCGTGGGGTTCCAATTTTAATTCGGAATAACTTTGATTGCTCCATTGAAGAAATAGTCACATGGACACAGATGGTAGGTACAAGTAAAGATAAATGAGTTTGAGACTGACAACATCATAATGGGAGGAGACTTTAATTGTCCATTAAATCCTATTGTAGACAAAAAAGGTGGAAATCTTATGCCTAGGCAATGTGTAATCGATGCCATAGAACGCTTACAATGGGAGCTTGATCTGCATGATATTTGGTGTATTAAAAACCCTACAACTCCTAGTTTTAGGTGGAGTCAATTAGAGCCATTAATTTTGTTGAGATTAGATCATTGGTTTATTTCAAACTCTCTATCAGATAATGTATGTGACGTTGATATCATACCATCCATTAAAACAGATCACTCTGCCATCAAAATAGAATTTAAAGATGTTGGTGATGGTGTTAAGGGCCCTGGACTTTGGAAATTAAACTGCTCTTTATTAAGAGATGAAGTGTATGTTGATGAAATAAATCATATGATGCCAACCTGGATCAACGAAGGTAGAGTAGATCTGTCTGACCCGTGCTCAGTATGGGACTGGGTTAAGTATAATATTAAGAAGCATTCCAGAAAATTATCTATGAATAAATGTAAACAAAGAAGAAGAGAAGAGCAACAACTAAACGAACAACTTAAGTTTTCAAAACGACCCATCTGAGGAAAATTTGGTAGCTTTAAATATACTGAAAGAAAGAATGGAAAAAATATATGAGAAAAAAGTTGAAGGTATAATCGTAAGATCCAGAGCACGCTGGCATGAACATGGAGAAAAGAACTCTAAATATTTTCTTAACTTAGAGAAACGAAATCATATTAAGAAACACGTTTGGAAACTTCGGTTGAGTGGTGTTATTACTTCTGACCCTTTCGAAATCTTAGATGCTGAAAAGGAGTTCTACGAAAGCCTGTACAAATCTCACCAGGATTTAGTTCAACAAACGGAAACCTCCTTTGACTATGAAGATCTTCCAATAACAAAGCTTTCAGAAGATCATAGACAGTTTGGTGAAGGAGTTATTACCTTAGATGAATGTTCAAAGGCCTTGAATTCTTTTGCTTTAAATAAGGCTCCTGGGAATGATGGATTGCCAGTAGAATTTTATCCAACTTTCTGGAACTCTGTTGGAGAACTTTCAGTGGAGTCTTTTAATAAGTCATTTATAAAAGGAGAAATGAGTCCATCACAGAGACAGGCCGTAATTACCCTTATTGAGAAGAAGGATCAAGACCGTTGTGATCTTAAAAATTGGCGACCAATTTCCCTTCTAAATGTTGATGCAAAAATAGCCTCTAAAGTTATTGCTGAAAGATTGAAGCGTGTACTGCCGGATTTAAAACATGAAAATCAGTCAGGATACATCCCAGGTCGAAGTATTTGCGATAATATTTGCTCAATCCTTGACATAATGGAATATACAAAAGACAAGAACAAACCTGGTATCTTATTTTTTATTGACTTTGAAAAAGCTTTTGATAGCTTAGAATGGGACTTTCTTAATAAAAGTCTAGAACTATTTAAACTTTGGACCAGATTTTAAAAGATGGGTCAATATCTTCTACAAAAATATTCAGAGCTGCGTCATAAATAATGGAATGTGTTCCCACTACTTTATATAGAGCACAGAGTGAGACAAGCTGACCCTCTCTCTCCTTACCTGTTTGTAACGGCAGTTGAAATTTTGGATATTGCCATCAGAAATAAAGATGGCATCAAAGGAATAGAAATTAATAATTTGGAGACTAAACTCTTACAGTTTGCTGATGATACAACAATTATTTTATCGGACGTAAACTCTGCTAATGCCCTTTTCAGCTTACTTGAAGAGTTTGAGAAGGCCTCTGGCTTAAAACTGAATGTTAAAAAGACTGAAGCAATGTGAATCGGTTCTCTTAGGAGTTGTCAAGATCAACCACTGGGAGTCAAATGGCAATCCTGCGTTAAATTTTTAGGAATTCATATAACGTATGACATTAAGCTTTTAGTTGAAATGAATTTTAAACAAAGACTAAAGAAAATCAAAAATGTAATTAACATTTGGAAAGTCAGAGGGCTGTCCATCCATGGTAAAGTAAAAGAATTTAACAGATTAGTGTTTTACTTCCTATGGAATGGGAAAGATAAGGTCACTAGACGCTCTACCTATGCGCCCTACTATTCTGGTGGTATCAATATGGTTGATTATGAAAACATGGTAAAAGACCTAAGGTTAAGTTGGTCAAAAAGGATAACTGATGAAGGTTGCAGTGGTTTTTGGAAACTTTACCTTAATGATCTCCTAAGTAGTTACGTGGGGTTATTCATTTTTGATTGTAACTATGCTGTCGATAACTTAAATATTTTACCTGATTTCTATTATGAGCTCCTATCATGGTGGTTGGAATCACGAGATCTCATTGATTGCGATGGAGAACATAAAATATATTATATTTTTGTCTGACAGTCAGCACGTAACCAGTTTAAGCTTTAAGCGTTATCTATGTGTAGCATGTAAGTCAGTAGAGTTTATTCTGTATTTGTAAGTAATGTTTTCAATTAAATAAATAAAAATAAATAAATATATTATATGGAACAACAGAGAAATTAAGATTGAAGGCAACAGTGTGTTATATAAACGATATTTATCAAAAACTGTTAAGTATACCAAAGATCTACTTTTTGATAAGACAAATATTGATTCCTTTAATACTTTCAAAGGAGAAAGGTTTTTAAATTCTAATTTTTTGACGTGGACTGGATTGAGACAAGCAGTGCCGTTGAAGTTACATATACATTCACCTACTTTTACTGCTGTTCTTGATCGGGAAAACTTTAAATGTCATGACTACTATGGTTTTTTAATAAAGTACAAGTGTGAAAAGCCAAAAAAATGGGTTAAGATAGGGGAGGAATTTCATTTGGAAGATAATTGTATCTCCGAAGCCTTTTCATTGCCCATAAGAGTTTCCAGCGAACCAATTGAAGATCTTTTCAGTATAGAGTACTGAACTCTATTCTTTTTACCAATGATATCCTTTATAAAATAGGCTACATTTCAAGTCCTAACTGTTCCTTTTGTCAAGATACCAAAGAAACTGGAAACCATGCTTTATTTGCTTGTCCTTTTTGGTACTTTTTTTGGTTGGATGTTATTGCAAACGTTTTGATGAATATTAGTAGTTGTAGATGTCTCTTACTACGTGATGTTATCATAGGAATCCTGAAGGAGGACATGGATCTAGTTAATTATGTAATAATTCTAGGAAAGAGCTATTTATGGAGCTGTAGGCACAAAGAAAAATTGTAATATAAAAGTTTGTCAAGGAGATATTAAAATAATATATAAAATAATAATAATAAAAAAAGATATCTGACTTTTAGACAAAACAATATCCAATGACACCCACATGGTAGGAGGCTTGTCTTAACCCACTGACTCCCATGTATCAACTGAGAGGAAGACCATCAAATTATTTTAGCTTAAAAAAAAGTTTTAAAAAAAGTTTTACTGACTGAACATTGCCAGTCCTTCCAAAACACCAACAACAACAATTACAACCAGGGGTGACAGTGGAATTAACTACTAGAATTGACGCATGTTGAACATGAAGAACTATCCTGAAATTTAAGCATAGGCTGTCAAGTGTACAGTAAACCTACACTTGCATGTGTGTACATGTACTAACCTCTTACCGAGCGCAAAGAATATTGGCCCTAGGTCGTAACTGCATGAGGCCTGTACATGAACAACCAAGGGCCAATATTCTCCTGTTCGGCTTGAGCAAGCTCGGTTTTTAGTAACTAGTTTATTATAAGGCAGTCAGGTTATGCTTTTTGTTTTCTGTTAAAATGCACTTCTGGTCACTTTGCATTCAAAGGGCTTCAACTGTAACACGTTTTTGATGACGTGAGTATCGCAGAAAGAACAAGCTACCACAAGTTTCTTTTTGCAATTTTAGCCACAAATTTTGAATATGCTGGTTTTTGAAAACAAAAATACAGACTACGCCTGTTTCCATGGAAATAGTCCACGTGGCAAAATCCTGACCACTGTTTCAGTAAGACATATGCACAAAACCAAATTTAAACTCACCAGAAATGCTCGATGAAGGCTTGAATGAACATATCCAAAACCGATTTTGCCGATAAGTGTGGAAATTGTTGGAAGTATCAATGCCCCGCATAGCAGTCTTGTGAGAGAGACTGGGTCAGACAGTGGTGTTGGCTCGGCTGGTGTGCGAGTACCTAAGCCAGCTGTTAGACGCGGCAGAATGTAGCTGAGGAATGACATCTTGCTTACATGACGTCTCCAAAGCCGCAAAACATGATCCTCCCAGCGAACCATTTTACCAAGTAACAGTGCTAAGGGGATTGTGGGAAGTCCAACAAATAAAAACATTGGATCTGCTTTCTCCATGACCTCAAGTCCTTCCTTGTGACCCAAAACCTGCATTACTGTTACAGCTCCATATGTGACTGCAGACCAATACAATGAACCCACAACGACCCCTGCAGCGGCAATGGGGCAGGATTTATTGATAAGTTTGTCTAAGAACTCTACCATCTGAAGTAAAGGTCCCAGTGGAGGGAAGACGATAATGTATTCAGCATTACACTGTGGGCAAGACACCTTAGTAGTAGAACTACCACCTTGTTTTTCATCAATCCAACGTTGCAAACAGATCTGATGAACCCACTTTGTTGTCCCACGACAACGGCAAGGTCTCACCCACTGGGACCATGGTTCATCTTCCTCTGAGGCAAAACACACCCAACAGCGTCTACAGTGTAAGGAAAACAAAATATCAGTGTTACAAACAAAGCAACACCAAGACTTGACAATCAGAAGTTCTGTTATTAAAACTATGACCAGCTCTTGATTTATTCATTAAAACAGAAAAGTGAATTTCAACAGAGCACAGCCACAACATGAAAGCTGTATTTCTGAGATTAAACACTTCCAAGGCAAATGGTTGGCCATGGTGTCAGAAATTTCACAATGGTTGCTGGCAAATTTCTTGGGTTACTTTTTCAAAACTACTTTTTTTATCACTTTATTATTTTTTAAATTATGCATGTTGCTGCTGCTGCCAGGGTGCTGCAATAGCCTCACTAGTTCATTTGTTCATACTTGTGGTTCTTTTCTTTAAATAGGTTTGTTATAGCTATTCTTGCTTTTATTGTTGGTCCATTACTGGAATGTAGTCAGTTGTATAATGTTATTTAAGTCATACAGTTTTAGCTTGTTAATGTAACTGATGAAGGTTGTGAGACTGAAATGTCTGCATCTTTTTTAAAGTTTAAATTTTTAAAGCTCTTTCAGACCAAAAGTGGTCCACTTTCGGTCTCCTTGTTCATATATATATATATATATATAAACTATCACAAATGAAGACAGACCAATTAAAAAAAACACCTATATTTTGAATGCCTTCAGCAGTCTTCATCAGGGTAAATAAGCGGTTATACCCGCACATGCCATACTACTTTTAAAAGTGTCGAATCACACTTAAGAGAGTGCACACTTAATTCACACATGCTAACAACCGCAAAACTAAACATATCATACGCGTCTTGATCACCTGTTCTGACTAAAGAAAAATTCATCGTCAATCAATCCAAAAGGACTCAAAATGTTTCATTTAAAGGCCCACTGACTTTCTTTGTCCTTCAGTTCCTCCTCCCCATTGACCTGGTCAATCAGCTGAATCCTCAAGTCCCTTAAGCCATCGTGGCTGGCACTCCAAAAATGCTTGTATATCAAGTCACCATTCTCTCTCTGTGTCGCACTTAGTCTTCTGCGTTGTCTCATTCTGGCCTTATGGTTGTTGAATGTTAATCTAAATTTTGTTACAGTGGATCTCGCATACTGCTGTGAACTCCTACATGTAATCAAGTAAACTACATTACTAGAATTACAGTCAACGCCGTGGTTAATCGAATACCTTCGACCTGTCTGAGCACTCACAAAGCTATCCGTACCATCCAAATATCTACAGACTTCACATCTGCTTGATCCACACAAACCAGTCCAATTGCAGAACACCCATTTCATTTGTCACCCTCACATCCAAGAATTCAATCTCATCAACTGACCACTCAGGGACGGTA
>BLFK01000650.1:440260-466867 GCA_014634185.1 Astreopora myriophthalma | reverse complement strand
CCTTTTATCTGGCCTACAGCAATCACAAATTAATAGACTACAACATGTACAAAATTCAGCTGCCCACCTGCTTACAGCCACCAGCAGATATGAACATGTTACTCCTGTACTTAGAAGCCTACGCTGGCTGCCTGTGTCCGCCCGTATTGACTTTAAGATACATCTTCTTGTTCTTAAAGTATTAAATGGTCTGGGTCCTCTGTATCTTAGTGAACTGTTAAAACCATACATTCCTAATAGAAACCTAAGATCTTCTAGGAAAAAACTCTTAGTTGTACCTAAATGCAATCGTATGGGTATAGAGCGTTCTCTCACAGAGCTCCCACATTGTGGAACGCCCTGCCGGACGATATTTGGCAAGTGGAACTCCTACAAACATTTAAGTCTAAACTTAAAACCCATCTATTTAGGCAGTTGTAGGTTTTGCTTTTATTGATTTTTTTAGTTTTTTTTTTTTAAATTTACTATTTAATTGATTTTATATTTATATCACCATTATTGTAAAGCGCCGCTGGATCTTTGAGAAGCATTGCGCTATATAAGCTATGTATTATTATTATTATTAATTCTGTGTTTTTTCATCTGTTACCTTCTTCAAAGGAATCGTATATTTTCTCATCAATCTTGCTAGTCATATCCTGAGTTGGGTCTTTATCTAATAGCATATACACTTCTAAATGGTTCAGTTGCCTCATTCATGAAGCAGTTGAAATATAGGTGTTTCACTAAAAAAAATTACAGTCCATCTTCATTTGCGATAGTTTATACATGTAGTTGTTAATTTTATTTTAGTTATTTCTTTACCTGTCTTACTATAAATCTAATTTGCTAAATGTGATTATAAGTTACACAGCACACCTTGATTAGCTTTGCTATATGCGGGCAGTGTATTCTTCAATTTGTTAAATTGAACATTGAAATAAAAATGATGATGATGTGATGTGATGTGATGATGGTGACTGCTGGTTTGAAAGCTGGTGCTTGTGGAGATTTGAATAAAAGTTTGCATAATGGACTGTCAAACTTCGAGAGTCTGATGGCCAAAACATGACATGTTTGACAGCCAGTTAGACAGCCAGTTAGATCATGTTTTTGTTACATAAATCTAATTTATGTCTAGCTGCAGCTGACAGTAAATAAACATCTTTTTTCACAATAAACTACAGAAAAATCAATTAATACTCTGTTGAAAAGTGTTTGTACAGTAGGTTTGTGTCCATTTAAAACATGGCCTTCTCTTTGGCAAATCAGTGCTTGACAATACCTTTTTTGGATACTAGGCAGTGGGCTAGTAAGCAAAATAAATCGCTAGCCACAAGGGCAAGCCACTACTCCAAAACAAGGCCAGGAAAAACACACCTAAGAAATTAATTTAACAATGTAAATCTGCCTCAAGAGCGTCGGCCATAGAAGGACATTTCCATTAAGGTATGGTGTTAAAAGCCCAAAATAGCGGGCCTATAATGGCTCTCATCCAGATCCCTTTTGAATGACATGAAAGCAACCACCTAATGACTTGATCAATTCCAAAAGTGCCCCCCACTCAAATTCCCCACCATGTTGCCAGTTTTTACGGTCAAATACCCCATTGGAAAGGCCTTCACAAAGCATCAAATTCCCTGCCCCCTCTCTCTCTTCTGCCACCATCTAGGGAAATAAGGCACTCCCTCAAAGACCTTCACGTTAAATCCCTGCTGCTGTCGCTGTTTCCAAAAAGAAGTGCGTGCTGTCAAATCACCCCTCAATCGAGCTCCTCTTCACTCTCCCCTCCATCATTTGCAGTTTAAACGATACGTAAATAGTCTTCTTTCGAGAAACCAAGTTCTTCGTTTCCAGTTTCGAATATTAGTCTCCTATCATGTATCACAAGTTCTGAATGTGAAATGTTGTGTTTCAATTCTCTTCGTTACCGCTCCAAATTTAAAAGGCAATTTAAACCCATGTGGAATTGCAAAATGGCTCTTGAGCAAATTTCCCGAGGAAGGAATTATGTAATCCTTCAGCTTGTCGCCCTTTCTCGATAGTCAAATGCCTAGATCGCATTCCTTTTGGGGTTTGATCATACAATACCCCTGCCATATGGATTGCAAGTTCTCTAGTTTAAATTACTCAAGGTGGAGCGTTCTACAAAAATAGACAACAAAACCAAAACAAAAAACTTCCCAAGGCATCCAATTGTAGTAAATTTATTTTCTACAAAACTAACTGGTCCAGAGGCTAGTAGGAGTGCATTTTCACAAGCCCAGTAAGACGTTTTACTGGTCATGGGCTAGTGGACTAGGGTTAGAGTCAAGCACTGCAAATGACAATTTAGATAAGGAAAATAACCTTCCCCAAAACCCATTCATCCAACCCATGAGTTTGTAAATCATAACTCATATTCGTCCAAACACTAAACAGCAGTCTTGGATGACCTGAGGATTGCTAATAGGGATCCCTGCAGAGCATCTTCATTAATACTGTATTATCAGTATAGGAATCCATATTAGCAGCCCTCAGCTCATTAGAGAACTCTCTTTAAGGTAAAAAAATACACTGTAAATTTGATACATTGTGGGGACTTCAATTCATACATTAATGGTCCATCAAAATTCCAGGACTTTTCAAGGACTTTCCAGGATCATATTTACAAAAATCCAAGACCAGGAAAAGCCAGGAAATTAATGACAGGTATGCCTTTGCAATATTTTTCACATTCATTTGTTGTCTGCAAAAAAACTTGAAAAATGTGAGTGAAGAAAACTAAAAGAAAATCATTTACTGTCCTAGGAAAAGTCTAATTTTCCATGACTTTCAAGGACCAACACATATTTTCCAGGTTTTCCAGGCCTGGATTTGGAAATTTAAAATTTCCATCACTTTCCAGGTTTTCCTGGACCCATATGAACCCTGAGGCTAAATTGTTCATTTTGATGAGACTATCAGAGCAGTTTAGTCACATTCTGTACTGTCTGCCTGTTTTCTGTGGGACTGTGTTCTCCATCATGTGTTTTACACACTGACACTCTTACCTGCATGCACTGACCTTTTCCCTGCTAGTCTTACAAACTCTTTCCTATTCATGTACTTGTGACTGTCACCCACAACTCTCGTACCTTCTTGTTGCCTCTGGTACTAAACTTCTATATTGTCAATACAAATGTACTTTTTAGGCTCTGTAGTATGCTCTTCTTACCTTTCATCAACTTTCATCTAACGTATTGAAATATGCTTTCAAATATGTCAACACAATCTCAGTGATTACCATGTAATAGAAAATCCAAAATCTTAAAACATTTTAATTCTTTAGTGTGCCATACTCACTGCAGTAATTTCTTCTGAGACAAAGCAATTACTATACAGTACAATCTTTTTCTGTTATACATTGAGTAATAGTCTTTGTTCTTTCCTCTGATGAAGGGCTGCCAAATTATAGAGAGGAAGCTCCAGAATGTTGGATTGTGGTCTGAACAGTGGAAGTAGGGAATAAATCAGCTAAGACAGGGTTGACTGCCAGATATTATCACCACCTGTGGCATCTTTCATTCATAATTTGTTATAGGCCTTGACAGTTTGCAACTTGAATACTGTGAAGGCCTCATGTTGCTTTTCATCTCAATAATGAAAGGTACAAATTCACTTTGCACTTTGTGACCTCACTTTGCTGCATGATTCTGTTGAGTCACATCATAAATAATCTGCCTTGTCATCATTTTTGCTAATGACAGCCCTAGGTTTTTAGTAATTTGTTCGCCTATCTGAATATGACCTCAGTGCACACATTTGAATTCTGGACAACAATTTTTAATTCTCAAGAAACAATATAATACTCATTGCCTTCCACTGTGAAGACATTGGAGCAACCTGATCAACAAGCAGCACGTCCTACAAATATTACAGAGTGTATGCTGTACAAGATGATGGAAATGACAGGATGATTAATGAATTTTCCGGCAATGTCCGAGACTTATCTTCTTAGCATAATGAAACATGCAATTAAGAACGATGAAAAATTTAACGAAAACAACAGTGATCCCATTCCATATGTACCAGTAACTTGAAAAAAGGAAAAAAAAAAAAAAAGAAAGAGTAGGCCTGGATGCAATAACTACTTTCAAGCTCTCACTCGATGCAAACGCGCTCTCAAATAAGAACTGTTAAAAATCAATCTCCCCTTGACACGAAGAAAAATACGCTAATCCTTAAGGAATGAGGTAGGGTATTTACCGAGATTTCGCGCAGCTGGTAAGAGAACAGAAGGCCTCCAACGAGAGCAGAGGCTTTTGTACTCACGGCTACAGCTTAGTCCATTATCCATTAAAAAACCTCACAACACATGTGTTCCAAGCATGTGCCCACAAACTTTAACGGCTCCTGCAATTCCTTCCGTTGCTGAATAGCAACGTATAAAACTTTCCGGTTTATAAACCGAAAGGAGTCAACCACTAGTCCACTGAGCGACTGTTATCGACTATTTGACAGCCTACCTTACATCCCAATCATCCACGCATGAAGAAGCCATTCAAACAGCTAATTTACTGCGGCAAGCATGCAGATTAACGTAAAATAAAACAGTTGTAGGAAGTATGTTATATCTCAACACGAACGCAAAGCATTCAATATGGCGTCTTCTTGCTCAAACACTTTTACCCAATCAGAGGAAACCAACCAGGCTCACGATACTTCCGGTTGCCTTGTCGCTTCCGATCGATGGTGGTGTTTCATTTAAATCGGTTTTTATTCTTTTCACCTGATCGAAGCAACCAGACAGTCACAGGCACTGAATTACTGTATCAACTCTGTAATGCATGTGGGTAAACTTCACTTCTTTCCTCGTTCGTTGAAAAAAGGGAGAAAAACGCCCAAGAACAAATACATGCAAATGAAACGAAATAAAAACCATTCTCAATATCACACATGCTATACTTAGCAAGCCCAAAATTTCTTTCATGTGAAAACTGTTTGCACAACAATAGCACGAAGGCAGCAGCTGGAAGGGAGAAAAGACAAAGCCGAGGGAAGCCCTCCACCAATCATATTAAAGATCAAATCTACACATTCAAATCACCGGCCAATAGAAATGAACTGCTTAAAGCATTATCTATGCGGCTAAAGAAGACCAACTGCTAGATGAGTAATGTTAGCAACAATGTCTTTCTTACAGAGTTTTTTTTTCAAGCGAAATCATCAACGCTAACACTACTTTTCGATAAAACTTTTAATATCAACATCGGTTGAGCCTTAAACCGATTTTGCGACCACAACGCAGCTTTTATAGTCCCAAACTATGAGTGAACAATGGCTTTTTTACCTGCCGTGTGTAAATACATATAGGCACGAGTCGATCCTTTGTAATGATTATAACCATTAAAAAAGGCGTCTATTCATTCGTTGACGAACTGAATATTCACCGCCACCTAGACCACGTGCAAGCTGCGAAACAAAAAAATATATATTCATGTTGAATTTATTAACGCGCAGCGCAATCGTCGCAAAAAAAGAAGAAAGCATTGATTTGGCTTAAAAACCTCCTAGTCTTATTTACAGTTTTGATTGTTTACATTAGCGAGAGGAACTTTCCTTTTGCATTTCGGGATTGTGCGTACAGGACGTGCTTTCAGAAAACGCCGCTAGGCCTTTGAAAGTTGCCCTCGCATTCAATATTCTTTCATAAGGTCGGAAAATCGTATTTTCATCCCAGGTCAAATCAAACACCACCGTTGTCAAAAACATATCAGAAATGCGAGGTCGATCGTCGAATCTGATTTCATATGATCATTATTAATTTTCCCATAAGCAGGTAAAACCACGTGATGTGCACCGCAGAACCATTCATCTGACTCGATTCTTGTTGTTCTTGACAGAAAAAGCAACGACGTGGCGAGGTGAACACAATAGCACCTGCTGTATACGTAATCCACTAAGGTACTATTTCGCCTTAGCTTCTACAATTTTGGGATATGGCCGATTTTGGCCACACAACAAGATCACTTTCACCAGTCGACTACAATCACAGCGACTCGCGAACGGCGTCACTCTTTTTCCCCGGGAATCTCAAAGAAGACCACACTGACAACAAAAATATTAAGAACGGTACATGTGAAGACTGTTTAGACGATTCGCCGAAATCTAAAGTAATTTCAACGCAGGGAAACAATTCTTTGGAGCAGACAAAACTAAACTTCACAAGGGACTCGGAGAACTCCATGTTTCACGATTTTGCGACTTCGACCACATTTTGGTCGCCTGCAAACGTAGAGGATGTTTTTGTCCAGCCCGCAATTCCTCAACCGGTTAACGGCATTCATTTGCCTTCTAACACTGCAGTAATAACACAGCCACGAAGAATAAATGGGCCAACTAGTATCACAACAACAATGAACCATCAGCCAAGAAGACCAGTTCCTCATAATTCACCGTTTATAACGCAAACCAAATCAATGCCGACTATTTCAAGTCTAGGGGGATGGAATCAACAAACTCCACAATCCATTTCAGGCTGGCCATCACAACAACACAATTCCTGGGGAAGTCGGCATTCAAACCATGCCATGAACGCAATAAATTTTCCACATGGACGAAGCTCTCGGCCATCTTCGTTGACGCTACCAAGCTCGTCAAGGATAAGAAATCACCGACCTAACCATTCATTTGCCCCCCAATCAAGGTCGGCCATATCCACACAGAGCATAACACAAGGACTACAAAGCCTTAGCTTGACAAGACAGCCAGTGGATGGAACGATTTTGGATGATATTCCCAGCCTTGGAAACTCACATGGCCAAAATAGTGAGCTTTCAAACTCACTGTACTCTTATCAGGTAAAGTCAAATGCACCTTGAACGGGAAAAAAGCTTTGCTGATCATTGATTTTGGCCGAAATAAAATCCAGAACAAAAGAAAAAAAACTCCATGGTGATTTCTCTCTCAATTGGTTCAAAAACCAATTTTCCAAATTGTGGATTATTTGTTCATCGGCCAGAATGGCACAAGAAAATAACTTCCTATAATTGTCGACGGCAATCTTTGAGTGTGTATTTTTCAGTTTTGTACAACAAAGTTGCGCATTAAAAATCAGTCTTTTTCCTTAAAATCGTTGTGAGGGGGGCAACTCTAAATGATAAATACGGATTCACAATCAATAACGTTTTCCTTCGTTCTTTCGTCGACACCATACATAAATTAATGACGGAAAAAATTGCCCCAAAGGTACAGCTGCTTCTAAATTACGCCTTAATAAAACTGGAAATGCAGTGAACATTTGGAAGCTCTCTGGATCATATAGTTTCACCTCTAATGCTTGCCTGATTGTCTCTCTCTATACAGGATACGATGAAATTTCCATCCTTGGAAACACGTTTGCTCGATATAATTCGTTCCCCGTCGGATCCACCAGATAACTTAAGCGGTTAGTATGACCTTTTATTACAAAATGAAATGGTTTTCTCTGACGGAAAGAAAAAGAAAACCAGACAATTGACCAAGGCACTGACTAGAAATTGAAAATTCCGTGTTCACGGCATTGATAAAACTAGCTTTTTGTTTTCAGAAATTATAGTTGTATGCAAATATGGAACTGTCTTTTTCCGAAAATCCTTTTCGCTTTAGACAGTTTCTAAGGGAAATGTCTCATTTGGGAGATATGCATTCTTACTGTCGAACATATTTGCCACCGTGGTAAATACACGATGAATAAAATTCTACAAGTTTTGAAATATCCTTTATTTTTTATCAAAATTTAATAGTTAGCGGTTAAATGAAGTAAAGACAAGGCAAAAAGTTGCATTCACCGTGAATTTGTCCAACCAGTCACCTGCGTAAGCCGCCATGGCTTTTTCAATTTTTAATAAGTTTACCAAAATGGCTAGAAATAAGAATATTTGACTCGTTTTGAACAAAACTTTTATTTTGAAACTTAACTTTACATTAAAATTTTTAATTTTAAAATGTTCAAAACTGTTGGCCGCCTGAAACAGAACATGCATGTTACAATGGTTCGTTAACTGGTCAACGTTTGTTAGACTATATTTGTAGGAGGGAAGATTTCGCGTTTTGTTTGGGCTAGGAAAAACCACAAAAATGACGGCCAGATGCATCCTTTTGCGAAGGTTTCAAAACAAATGAATTCAATGCTGTAATTTAGCAGCAAACGTAATCTCTAGTCAGAAAATACGCGTAAAGGAACAATGCCTTTATCATGATACCTTTAATTCTTTGAATTTCTCAGGTGCTATACCGTCCATAGGAAACAATTACGATGACAAAATTTCAAGGAAGACAAAACCTTGGAATTATCTTTATTTATAATTCTCGTAAAGCCACTTTCTGTCGGTTAAAATTATCAGGCATTCACATAAGTTTCGGTAAAAAAACATTGCAAAAATTAGAAGGATATTCCAATATCAAACGAGAAAACTGAATTCAAATGAAATAACACCGAGTTCGTGGTGTTTTGTTGAGCGAGGTGATATTTATTTTGAAACTCTGCCATTATGGTGCTTCGTATGAAGAAACTAAAAACTCAACAGGTTTTATATTTAGGTTGTAGTCAGCCGGTTCTGCCGGAATAACAAACCGCCATGGCATTTCTTATCCCGGCTAAACCGCCATGGCGTTTCTTATCCTATTCGTAAAGTTGGCAGACCTCTCTGAAGGGCTTTGCCGTCTGTTTTCAAATTGAGTACTGCTAAAAGTGAAATATACGTTTTCTGCTGTGAAATAGTCGACGAATGGCTTTGGTCCGTAAAAGTCGATTGCTACGTTGTAATTTCGGTTCCTTGTACACATCGTCACCGCATCGTCACTAATGACTCGCGTGCAACACAAGGAAAGAAAAGTTCGGTATCGTAAGAAAGAACAATAAGCCAAAAGTAGTGATCTGATCATATTCACTCGTAAATAATTCTTACAGAGGTCACTACATAGAGAGGCGATATATCATCTGACGTTTCCGATAACGAGGAAATATTTGCATTTTTATTATTCCTAAGAGGAGGATTTGTAGGGAAGGGATTCGTGAAGTGCAAAGAAGGGCGGACAACAACAGTAAAGTTATCGTTCGCTTTGCAGCCATCTGATTCAGAGCTGAATTCAGTATTGGTGCGTTGATATAAAAGAATTTCGTGAGAGCTGAGTGCATAACAGTTGAAGGAAAAAAGCCCAAATTTTCACCTACGTCAAGAGTTTGTGCTTGTTTAGCTTCGTCAGCAGCTGGGCTCAACGAAAAAAGAAAAGAAAAAAAAAATACTCTGAGACAGGCCAATTTATTATTTGGATAAAATGCGACATTCATTCCGTTTATTCTCAATGGAGGCGCGATTGACAAAAACCTGTGATGTTCGAAACCTCAAAAAGATTTCTTTGCAAACGCCAACGCATTTTGGATCAAGAAGGAATTCGATGAAGAAGGGAAATCGCTCGAGATAGTAATTTCGTTATGCTTTGAAAGAAAAAAAGTCCAGAACCCTAACGAGACTAGAAAAAGTTGAATTTTTGTTTCGAAGAAGAACAAACAGAAGATGAGCATTGAAGAATCGAATGACTTAGTCCTAAAGTCATAATATACAGCACTACTGAGAATATTCAGTTGTGCTCGACGTGATGTTCTCGGGTAGGAAAGCGAACGCCAGCAAATGGTAACACTGGAAGAACAACTTTTAGCACAATTTCTGGAAAAAATGTTGCAGTCGTTCGAACCGTTGCCTGCGATAGGATATAATAAGATGAAAGAAAATGTTTTTATGCCGATCAGGTCGCCATCATAAGAATGAGCTTGTCCCCGCGCCGTGCTTGTCATTTAGTACCGGTCTTCTTTCTTCAATCTTGTTTTATTTCGTGGTAGGTAAAGTTACGTCTTGATCTTGATTTTGGTCACAAACATTTGGCAACATCCAAGTCACAACGAACATATTTCAGAATTTTAATTTAAAACTTAATGACAGCATCCCATAAAGAAAGCTGATACAAAACAAGAACATAACTTTTACTGAAAAAAACAAAAAGAGTTCTCCTTTAAGTTCTAATTCATGCAACATTCATTGATGTGCGACATTCTAGCAACGTACAGGGTATTTTTCCAGTGTAGCTGTTATGAAGATTTAGCTTCTATTGTTTTCTGGAAGACCTTTTGCTGGAAGACCGCAAGCTGCGTTTGAAGGGAAGCCACCAAAACAGCTGTATGAATAATCCACTAAAAACGTGTCAAAATTAATGTTTATTAGAAATTGAATTAAAATTCTCCATTTCTGGCTGGTCAAGGGCGAAATGGGCGAAGACCATGGTAGCTAAGAGAAGCAAAATTAATGGCAATGTCAGCCAACGTATTGAGAAGGGAATTTTTCGGAAAAATAACTTAATGAGGCTTCCTCGAAAAGTTTCTGAGAAGCCTCTTTAGATGTTAGAACATGAGGCAAGCTAACAACTCGCAGGAGAAATTACATTCATTTTTCACTGAAATCAACATAATTTAGCTTTTCATTTCTAATAAAAAAATGTTAAATGAACGATATGATTTTCAATTCTTTCAACATGGTAGCCTAGACTAATGTGCATTTATCAGAACAATTAATTTGGAACTCCAACTGAGCCGAGAAAATTGACTCTCGTCTCACTTTTTCTTCAAATATTTAAATTACAATCGAACTTTTAGTTTAGATGCTGCCCAAAAAATTTCACTGAGGTAAAAAAAAAAAAAAAAAAAAACGCTTTATGTATGTTTCTGTTACCGAACTGTGAAAACTCAATTTAAGTTTATTCAAGGACGAATCTAAATGGGCTCGCTAATCTTGTTCCAGGCTGCATTCTAAGAGCAATCAGCAATGCATTGTTTGGAAAAACACTCTTTTTACATTAAAGCCGCGACTCGCTCGACAGAATTTCAAGGTAAATTTGTTACTGAAAAGCAAAAATTAAAAACGCGGCACCAAATAATCCCAAATTTACAGGCAAAATGGAGACTGTCTGTCAGTCTTGCAAAATAAATTATCTTAAGTGCTGGCCCTAATACGTTCGGAAAAGACATTAAATACAAAACTATATTTATTCTGGAATTTAGCGCTGAAAACAACTTGTTTTAAGCTATAACATTTATATTTGTAGGGTAAAGGAAATATTTTTTAGCTTAAGATAATTCGAGGCAAAAACAAATTAAATACAAATATGAATGTTTTTGTGTAAGGAATTGATTAACATAAATCATTATTGAGGCAAACACAGGAAAAAGGTAGTAATTCATCATGCATAAAATCGTCAATATCCTACTCACTGAATGTAAAGCGAAGGTTTTCTAGCGCAAACCCTAACTGATCAGCGGAGAATCGCTATTGCAAATCAACGAAACAGAGTGGCCTAAAAATTCGTAAAAAGAAACATTGTTTAAAAGAAACATTGTTTTTGGTGTCCTTTCCGACAGACCGTCAAAAAGACGCAAAAACGATGATCAGTTTGATCATGTTGCATGATGCATTGAATGTTTTTGTGAAATAACTTTTTTTTTGCAAAATGATCGGCTTGAAGGTCTCTAGGCGGCCACCATTTTCAAATGTCGAAAAGACGTCTTTAGTGACTCAGTCAGAAAGCCAGGCATTACCTGACTCCAACGCCCGTTTTAGAAGCCAGGAAAGCACTTTCACTGTTTCGGTGATCAACTGAGTAATTTACATGTGAAGTAGAATAAGTTCACACAATGAAACTGGGACAACAAATTCCCGAAAAATGAACCAGATATGACCGCAATTCTGCGATGCTAATTTTGACCTAACTTCAAATCAAGATCAGCCTCAGTTTTCCTAAAAAGATTCAACTACTATACATTACATAAAAAGGGCTCCTTTTTAAGGTCAAAATACAGGGTCAAATGAAATTTCAAAAACTCAGGAACAATTGGAGCATGGCAATAAACGTTAACGACATGGCACGCCGACTCGTTTCTTCTACAGCTATCAAGAACCCCAACATCTTAAGATAAATATCGCCTAGCCTCGGTGGTGTTTTAACGCTTAGTTTTAAGTAGGTAGATACACTAGTATTAAATAAGTTTCTTACCATGCTGTGAAATGTTCATCATTAAAAATCGAATACCACTTTTAATAAGGAAACGAAAGAAGGATTGTTTTCAATCAAAAGGCATTATTTTTTTTTTCAGTAAGGAAACCTTTGTCATGGTTAAAGTGCTCATCAAAATGCTGAAAAGTTGTATACTAAACAGTAGGCTTGAAAACGCCCGATGGCCTCCAATAAAATCACAATCGTCGAACACAACAAATGAAAAGGCAAAAACTAGACATATCATCCTTTTTAGTAAGGGGTATGGGTAAAAGAATGACTACAAATTGGGGATAAGAAACTGAGTGTCTCAATAAAGGAACGACCTAAAATTCAATTTTTATTATACTCTGGGCGATGTAAGTTAAGGCGATAAAGAAAATGCTATCTTGGAATTTTTCATGAAAAGGCCTTATCGTAATTAACGATCCTTGAAAATGAATTTGATGGAGAACTGAAAAATAGGAAGTTTTTTATGCTATGAATTTTTATTAAAGCAAATTGGCAAAGAAAGGTGTCAAACGTTGGCCATGGCTTGCTGAGTAAGTCATACATTCTTACAAAATACCGTTCTAGGGCTGACATTGTCAAGACCTTCTGTTATTGATCAAGGTAACAAACACAGGATTTGTTCATGTTACAACGCATCGAAATTTTCAGTTTAGAAAGTGCGAGGGTCCTGTCTTTCAAATTACAGTTCATTTAAACCTTTTTCTCGAAACAAAGTCCGTACTATTTTCTTAGCCGTGTCCGCCGGCGAGTGAGCGTCTACGATGACAAAAATCTAACAGCCGATCACGTTGACTATTTAGATGAACAAAAGCAGAAGTGAATTTCACTGCACAAGTTGAACTCGAGGAGCTAGCAGCAACAGTAGCAGCAGTAGCAGCTTCTTAGTGGAGATGTCCTTCGCTCAAGGATCGGCTAACGGCTGCGTTTTCATAAATCACGACCAGGCCCCAGTTGTTCGAAAGGTGGATAGCGCTATCCACCGGATAAATCGCTATCCAGCGGATAAATGCTAGCAAATCCAATTGAGTTATCCTGTGGATAGTGATTTATCCAGTGGATAGCGCTATCTACCTTTCGAACAACTGGGCCCAGGAAACAACGCGAGGCTAATAGTATTAATATAATCTTGGATTTAACACTTACAGGAACAGAAAAATATACAGGCTTAAGAGTGTGTGGCTGATCCTTAGACCTGAAGACCTTTTCTATTTGATGGGTTTTCATAAGATTCTGTTCATAGACACGAGATACCGTTAAGGATCATCTGTGAATTAAAAAAAAAAAAGAAATTGTCATCTTGTTATTGTTGAATTCGAATCGCTATGTACATTTATCCTTCCCAGGTAGAAATTTGTTTAACTTGTGGCACGCGAGTATTTGATCAGCTAATAGAATGTTGTATGCAGTTGATACAAGTTTTGTATCCGTTTACTTGTTCGTTTTCCCAGGTCCTTTCTGAAATTCGAAATAAAACCTTTGGAACATGCCTTAGTTTCGTATACGACTTTGAGAGCGCAAGCCCGTCAAAGAATAAATTGATTCAGTCGGCTGAAAAGCTAGCCCTCGCTCTGTTGTAGTGAAAACAGAAAAAAACGCGATTTTAAAGCTTGTTTAATAAAAATACACTGAAAAAAAAAGTAAATTTACAGAGATGGCTTCAGCTTAAAAGATGGCGACATTTTTTGTCTGGGAAATCTGTGATTGTTTGATTAATCTTCTTGCGGGGACGTTTTCTCGATCTTTCACGACAGGCGAATACACAGCGCGTGGACACTGTGTGATATGCGATTTATGAGACCAGGAAGCCAAAGGTAATGACTGCTTTTTTGGTTTGTAATTTCAGCTTTCAAATATCATCTGCAGAAGAAAGGACTCTCCCACGCAGGAGGTAAATAAATGAATTATGTTATTGTTTACAGCACATAAGCTCGTGCATAAATGCCTCAACCAATTGATTTGACTTGAATGGAAATGGCACACCCACACAGGGAAGGAAACAAAAGGCCTCAAGAACAATCAAGAACATTTGCTCAGACTAGTCTCAGATCCGGATGTTTACGAGAAATCATTTCATACATTTAAGGCACAAAAAGATACAAAACAGGCTATTATTTCCACACAAAAGAGCCCTTCTGAGCCCTTCTGAACCAGGTCAAAATCAGGGTTCTGATTGGTTCATCCGCAAAATAATATCCCCCTAAGGAGAAAAGGATGGAATTATTGTTTTCACAAAGGAGTCTAGGCAAACTCGAAGAAATGAGCACACGAGGGTCCCCACATAAGACGGCTTGGCGTTGTAGTTCACAAGAAAATGTGGCCTCTCAAAAGAAGACTTAAGCATAACCATTCTTGGTAGTAAATACATCTTCTGGTCAAAGGAGAAAATTCTCCAACTTGCCACATTCAATTTTCCATGAAAGCGGAAATCGTCACCGACTCTTTCATTTGCAAAGAAAATAAGCTTGCAATTTTGGTAAACACTTTGTTTCTCGGATGGAAAGAAAAGCGCCAGACAAAACAATTTCTCCAATAAAGTTTTATAAAGATATCCGGCGTTTCCTGAGTTTGAGCTAAAATGAAATGACTTCCTTAGCAGAGAATTAAAAACACAATTATCCTAGTTGGCCACTTGTCCCACCGACTAAAAATACCAACCAAGGCCACTTAATGAGAAGATAGAGAGCGATCATAGGGCTTAGAAGTTCTATTGAGATTAATGGCTGCGACCTGACTGAATATTCATGCAACGATCAAGCCAAAAATTCAGTGGCAAGGAAAGGAAACCCCTGGCGATCATAACAAGTTTTACTTTGTTTATGAAATGGCCAATGTAACTGCTGCGAAAGATCATTTACTCGTCTCACTAAAAGCATTTCGGTTTATTTTCAACAACTAATTTTAAACGGGTACAAATCATTCAGCCACGATAAATGACACAAAGCACACGATTACCTGGGCGACCGTGTCGGATAGCAAACCTTTTCCCTATCTCTTTTGATGTCATTGAACATAGAAAAACGGTCAATATTTGTTGATTGAGGGGGAGGGCGGACGAAGGACCACACGGAAGCGCGCCCAAGGCCAAATGGGTCATTTTTTGTGGTACCTCATACAAGTTATTCCAAAATGGCCGCTATTTCAATATTCTTTTGTTCGCATTCAAATTAGCCCTTCTTTCGTCGTTCAAGCTAAAATATACTTTCAAATTTTGAGCTTAAAAACGAGGCAAATTCGAATGCAAGCAAAAGAAATAGCAGCCATTTTGGAATAAAATGTTTTCTACGAGACACAAGTTTCATTTCCCAAGTTCCATGCGATCAGTACGTTTACTTTCTAATTGTGAAAATACGCTTATTAGCCGTCGTTGATTGAGTTGTATTTCAATTTGTGCTCTCTATAGATCAAATTGTTCCCTCAATATGGTCGCTGAACTGTTCTCCGACTTCAGACCTACCTGATCATATTGAGCGGTATTCCAGGAAAGTGTTTGTAGGGGGACTACCCCCAGATATTGATGAAGGTAGGTTAAAGAAAACAATGCTCGTTGCGAAAAGACTACCCTTTGACAATAAAGAAGCCACAACTCCAGCAAACGTCTTCCCATATACTCGCTGTTAAGGTATACTAGTTCAAGTTGAGGTGATGCTTTAACCCGTTGTTATTTACTAGCTCAGGATATTGGGACGAGCAAATGACCCCGGCCATACAACAGGCTCGCTCCAGTTTGAATTTCTCCTTCAAAAGCAACTCTATCCCGAAAATACGTTCCAAAGGCTGTGAATGATACTTCAACATATTTATATTCAGGCCTAATCTCTAATCAAACAAACAATATCTGTGATAATGTGCCAAACTATTCAGAAGAAATCTTGATTTTAATTGTAGATGAAATCCACGCAAGCTTCTGCCGGTTTGGAAGTTTAACTGTTGACTGGCCCCACAAGGCTGAGAGCAAGTCTTATTTCCCACCAAAAGGTAAAATCATCTCGGACGCCGCCACTAATCCTCTGAGGAAGCTTTTAGTTTATGCTGGGGGAATAGGGAATAGCAGGAACTTGGAGTAAAGCGTACGGGAGATGAACCACATCCGGACAAAGGATGAAAGGGAGAGATGCTTATAGCCGCAAGGGCCTGTCACTGAAATTGTACGGGTATTTTTTTTTGAAAGAAAACTACGAGAGATCGCTATAGTTAAGACCATGTTACATTAAGCCTATGCCTTCCACCTCTGTGAAGAGTATAATTTGCAGGCAGTCTAGTCTAGGACTGGGTAATTATAGTAATCGAAGAGTTTTGATCTAGAATAGCGTAGCATTTTCTGCGAACCTGACATTGTTCTTCTTCCTAGTACGAGCCGGAAACACGAGTACATTAACAAGACCTCGAATTATGTGGCGAGGCTGTCGCTCTTGTAAGAGTATTAAGAAATAAATACTCAATTGACCACTGCCTTAAATTTGAATGGCTTTTCAGGGCCAAATGATGCAAATGAAAATAATTGAGTTAAGAATGTCAACTGGCACGAGGCAAACCAGTCGGCCATTTCCAAGAGCAGCCGAGGAGTTGAACCAAGAACTATTCAGAACGAGCCAAGCTAATGATCAGAGCGGGACTTGAACCCAGGGCCTCCGGATTTGAAGTCGGCGCCCCAACGACTCGGCCACGCTCCCTCTCAGTGTTATATTTAGTTTTAGGATAAGGAGGGACCTAGAACAGGGTTGCAAAATGCGGCTAAACGTGGTCTAGTATACGTCAAGGAACTCAGAGATCCACCGGCACACCCCCACACAAAAGCTAAGGGGAGCATCACTCCCCGGCCCCGGGCGCCTCTCATCGTTCTAGGAATTGTTTTCAAACGGTTGCAAATACTTTAACAGACTGTTATGTAAACTCAAGTATCCGGAGACTTACTGATACCATTATCACTTCGTATCGAATGTGATCAAGATCGCACGGCCAAGGGTCAGCCTCACAGAAGAAGGGAATTTTCCCAATTGTCCCGCCTTTTTAGAACTAGAAATCTGTGGTCTCTATACTAAAGCAGCTAAAAGATCTTGGAAATAGCCACTTGTCATATCGGGGATTCCATCCGCCCTCTCGAAACATTAGTCTCTCAATACGCCATTTCCGAGTTCAAGTCAGCCGCTTTTTCAAGGCCAGCCTAAGTACGAAAGTTTTATGATGGTTAATAGTTTTATTTTGCATGTTAATAAAAATTTATTTACATAAGAAGGACTTCGCAGTTAGACCCGTTTTGAGAAAGCGGCTTAATTGAACTCCGAAATGGCCTATTTAATTAGCTAGTCCTTGTGATGCACTGTTAGCACTGTACTGTCTACAGGAGCGTAACAGATTTCTTGTTTTGCTACTTCCACAGGCTACGCTTTTCTGTTGTACTTAGAAGAACAGTCGGTACAAAAACTCATTGATGCGTGCTTCCAGCAAGATGACAAATTGTACCTTTGTGTGTCCAGTCCCACCATCAAAGACAAGCCGGTAAGTTGCCGTGTTTTACTCAAAGTGTTTATTACGTTTGAAGCTTTTCTTCGTTCTCTAATTGGCTTATACGGGGTATTCAGTTTTATCATAACATGCATGACAGAGGACATAATGAGGACTCAAGTAGTGCGGTTTTCACTGAATTGAGAGCCAATCACATTTCCGAGGAAAAACACACTTAAGCAAACCACAAATCGAAGTCATTGACGAACTGGTTTTACTAGGCAATCAGAACGTGAACCAAGTAGAAGCAGCCGGCGCCAAGCTCGGGAAAGCAATATGACTAACAGTCAGAAATTGATTTTAGTTTTGCACCTGATTGGTTGAAAAGTTGGCGCGAGTTTTTTTTTTAATCAGAGCCCAGCAGGATTTGCTGGATTGGTTAGTTGCCTACTTAAGGTAGATTTGTGTAGTACTTGAGCGGTTTTCAATTGAGTGTAGCAAAACTCAAACCATAGAAATTGCAAAGCCAATCACGTTCTGAAGGAAGTACAGCTCTCAGCCAACCATAAACGAAGAAATTCACTACTTGTTTTTACTATCCAATCAGAACGCAAGGAAAGTCGAGGCAGTCGGTGGCGAGAGCGGGAAAACGGGACTTATTAAATCGCCATTGGTCTCAGTTTTGCGTCTGATTAGTTGAAAAGTTCCGGCAAATTTGTTTGCTCCGATCATAGAACAAACGAAAAGCAAAAAAAAAGCAATCGCAAAATTACTTTCGACGTTCAATTCAAAACCGCTCTATGAGAAGTACAACAACAAGAAAAAGGAGAATGAGCTGTTTCCCAAGTGTGAACAGCAGAACACAACTCAACAAAGTGACCTGTGTTACGTGTCACTTATATGACCGAATAAGGAATAGATAGCAACATGTATATATATTGACTAATACGGACCGTGTATATATGACCTGACTGCTGATATGAAATGAAAAGTTTAAGCATATTGGTATTTTCCCAATGCAGGTTCAGATCAGGCCGTGGAACTTGAATGACTCTGATTTTGTGATGGACGGTTCGCACCCTCTGGATCCAAGGAAGACTATCTTTGTAGGTGGAGTGCCACGTCCTCTGAGGGCGATAGAACTGGCCATGATAATGGACCGCTTGTACGGAGGAGTCTGCTATGCTGGGATTGATGTCGATCCCGAACTCAAATACCCCAAAGGTAACTTGGCACTAGAGACGTCCCGTTTTTGGACACAATTTAAACTGCCAGTTATTAATCATAACGTAGTTTACAAAGACCGATTGGAATCCTGTAGATAGGCGAAGTAAAACGTGGTGGATATTGAAGTGTTTTACCTTTCTGATCAATCACTTTTCTTATATTTTCTTTACTCTCTCTTATAGAGAAGGAAACAGCTATATATCTGGGTGTGCGCAACTAGATTTTTCCACAAGAAACAAAAGAAAAAAGAAACAGACTTAATACTGAAATGCATTAGAATATATAAATGGGCTGTAACATTAAGGTCATAATTCAGTAACACTGATACAATTGACACATTTTTCATTCAAGGGGCCGGCCGAGTGGCATTTTCTAACCAACAAAGTTACATCGCTGCAATTAGCGCCAGATTTGTGCAGCTTCAACACGGGGACATCGATAAAAGAGTAAGTGATTAAGATATTGAGAACGTCCCAGTTATGGAATGTAGGTGGATCAGTACTCTATTCGCCAAAATGCGAGTTAAAAGCTGCTGAATTTAGAATCTCGTTATTTTTAATTTCTGCAGCAAACATGACAGTGTCATCTACCACTTGTTAATCATACCAAAATCATAATTATGTGATAGGACCAGTCAGGACAAGATTCTTTTAAGTGAATCATCAAGTCGCAAAATTCCCACTTAATTATAAGCGAAAGAGCTGTATCAACAATTGAATCACCGAAACTCCCTCTTATGTTAAGCTAGGATTCAATATGGCTTGCGTTTCGCTTTAAAAAAAATAAAAAAGGCCACGAATTCCTCTACCTTCAAAATCGCCTTTCATAAAACTACACCGGATTGTTTACACGACTCTCGAGTAAAATGGCCTATTGTGCATTCTGCACTCTCTGATGATAGCAATATTCGATGTACGTTCTTTCTTTAGGTTGAAGTCAAGCCGTACGTGCTGGACGATCAATTGTGTGACGAGTGTCACGGCGCACGGTGTGCTGGCAAATTTGCGCCATTTTTTTGTGCCAACGTAACATGCCTGCAGTACTACTGTGAACAATGCTGGGCCATCATTCATTCCAGAGCAGGCCGAGAATTTCATAAGCCTCTGGTTAAGGAAGGAGCTGACCGACCGAGAACCGTTCCATTTCGGTGGTAAAGAAGGAAAACACTCCACTTTGCCAAGGTTTGCTTTATTGAAAACATGATTACAGAAAAGGCTAAGGAAGTTGCTCTTCAGCGTACAGTGGTTAAAAGGTAGTTGATATCTGAATAGTTTTGTAGTTGTTAAGTTATTACTATCATAAGTACAAAGTTGAGAAGTTGTACTATAACTGAGAGGTTTTGAATTGGTGTCTAAAATGTCACGCGCAATCAGTAAAAGCACTTACTCCCCTCCCCAAATTTCCAATCAAACAAATCGGCATGTCGTTTCAGTTTTCCACATTTGCCGTTTAATTTTCACCTAGTTACACTTACTGTCAAAAATGTGCATAATGCTTGGATTTTGGGGTTGGGTTAAAATGTTAAAAGTAGCAAAAGCCACTGTGCAAGTCAAACTAAATTATGACAGTAAGTAGTCACGGGAAGCCGCTTTTCATCATAATTATTTAAGCTTGAAATAGTTTTCATTGTCACGATAGATCTCTTCCTCGTAAGGACTTTTGTGACCAGATGAATTTTGGGAATTTCCAAGAGATAGCAAGCAAAAAGTAAGGTAATCGATTTATGGGAGTGTGGTTTAGAATCAAACAGAAGGGTCAAGTAAGAGTACGAAGTGCGTTCGATGTAAAAGAGGGATACGTGTCTACCGGATGCCTTACCACTAGACTCAGATTTGTGAGAAGAAACATTTCAAGCATTTCTAAGAAGCAAGAAATTTAATTTCCTTTTCCAACTGTGGTCAATTTTAACAAGTTTCAAATTTTAATTTTTTTAGTAGATAAGTAGATTGAGTAGTTTGAGGAATTAGAGTTATTTATTGTGGGAATTTTGGCAACAGGAGATGAATATTTAAGGTCAGAGAAACGCTGTTTATATTATCATTACAATTGTAAATACTGGCTGACAAGGAAATCCGGATTTCAGCCGAAAATTAAGTATTGGTTATAAATTTTAATCGAAACTTAGGGTAATCCTAAGATGGCGGGAAAAGAGGAGGAATTAATTTTATGGGTGTAAAGTTGTTTATCACTGGATAGCAGTATTGTAAAATTGGTCGTTACTCCAAGTTGAGTTGCAGTTTAGAACAACAAATCTTCAGATGTGAGAATAACGGCTTGCACAGGGAAGAAAATACAACAACAACGATGAGTTTAAGCGCGTTTAATACGAGTACAAAACAATACAACCAGAATCTTAACCAAAAACGTCGTTGGATTGTTAGGGGTCGTGGATCTCCACTGAACATGTTATTTCGTTCAAGTTGTTTCAAACAACATCAGATTATTACTATACTAAGAAATAAGTAGTACCGGTTTTTTTAAACCACTTATCTTCGTTGGCTTTCAAATGCCCAACGCTTAGAAAGAAGATCAACCAAAACAAAGTATCATACTTCAGTTCATGGGAGGATGAACCTATTATCTTTATCTTTTGTTTAAGAGGTGAGAACTTTTTATAGATTTTATATTTACTGATATATGAACTGAGTTTAATTTTGAGAGTATTTACTTTAAGCGAAATGAATAAATCTGTTTGTGAAATATCGGCGATTTGTACAATCTGTGGATTGCTTGTTTGCTTGGCAGATAATTTCTTTCAGTAGACCGGATAAAACGCGCTTTGTTTGTAATTTTCACTTTTGAACCACATAATCATTTATTTTTCTAACTTTTCAAGGATGTTATTTCGTCACTAAATCGCTTTTGCAGTCCTCATTTGCTCCGTTACGCTGCATCTTTCACTGACGAGAGCACTAACCGTTAAAGTGCCTATAACCTTTTGTTTTTTTCTTTCTAAAGATAATCTACAGGTTACCGAAAGACATTCTAAGAAAATTTTTTTGCGATTTGCTCAAAACCCGACTTTTTTTACAACTTTTGAAAGTTCTATATTTTTGCGATACACCTTCGCCGCTGGTTAAGAAGGCCGATAGGCTCACAACCAGAGCCGGGATGAGACGTAGGTTAAGGAACGCGCCTTCCCGGCTTTGTTTTCAAGAGAGAGAGAAACTGCGATTGTTTCGAGGTCGTTGTCACAATTTCGAGCTGTCCGCGATGTCATCGATTAAGAGAGTTTATCTGAAGAAATAGAAAATTTTATAAGCGAACATGAAGTACTAAAAAAAACCACGTGTTCCTTAACTATGCCACAGCACTATTTTGACCGAGAAGAATCGAGAGAAGACTAAGGCGAATGGTGAGCCAAAATGGCGCCAAATTTCAATGATTTCTGGTTTTATTTTAAATCGTGTTTTGGGCAAATCGCTTTTGTTTTTCCGCCAAACGTCTTTGAGAGATGTGCAGATTCAGGTGAGAAAGGGAAAAAAAATAGGCTAGAGGCTCTTTAATTAGGACTGCAAAGGAACCTATTCAATGACGTTTTTTAACTAACATTGGATTATTGAGAGCAAATTTTGCGGTTTTGATTCGTATCTTTCTTACTTTTCGTGGTGTAAATAAGAAATTATTCCAGCGTAATTTATAGAATCTCCTATGTTTCAGAAACGTTTGGTTGCTGGAAATGGCTTTTTACGACTAAATTTTAGAGGATTCTTTCACTGAAAACGACGAACGATATTGACGGTTAGTATACATGATTATGGATAGAATCTTTGGTTTTTTAATAGAAAGGCAACAAATCCTTTCAGTCAGTTCCTCGTGGGAAATTTAGTACTACACTGACCCTTTGAAGGAAACATAGTCAAGATTGTCATAATCCTCACCTCAACACAGAGGGAAGGGAGAGCAAGTTCACGATGTACGAATTTCAACTGTTAAACATGTAGTGAAAGTGTAGGGAAGGTGTTCATAATACTTCGTCCATAAATTATCACTTGAAATATTGTAATCAAGATTCAATTTGAAAATGGCCTCTGTCACGATTTGATATCATTTTTTGAGAGTTTTCATTGCCTTTTTGTAACATTAAAAGATCCGTCTTCGTAACAAAACCATGGAAACGTTATCTGCTATGCAAACAAGGATTCTGAATCGTAACCGGTCTTAATGCGAGTTACAAATTATTTCGACCCCGTACAAATATATGGTAATATTTTTTTCACTTTATTTATGCATTTTAAGAATTGTTCATGAGCACAATTCATGAAAGTTAGAAGTTAAAATGGGCTTAGCCTCATGGATTATGATTTGAGGCAGAATCTACTATTGGGTAGTAGTAAATAGATGGACTTTCGATAACCCAATGGTTTGCAGAAGACTTGTTCGTTAGAAAGTACGAAAAATACCAGAACTCGGCCTCTGCACAATGATCTCTCATCGGCTGCAAATATTCAGAGTTTCACTAAGTGGTAGAGTGTAATAAAAAATAAAATAAAATAAAAAGAAATAATGAACAGAAAATTCTGAAGAATCAGTCAAACAACAGCAGTAGAAGGGGACAATAACATCATAAAGAAAATGTTTCGATTGATCGTTTCCTATAACTTCTTCGTGTCAATAGTTCCAGAGTTCAGTACTATTATTGTATCCACTTGTAGGATATATGACATTCAGAGTTATTTCTAAATCAGCGCACTTTGTAAATGACACTTTATTTCTACTCGGGATTCGCATGTAATTGTTACAAGTAATGGGCTACAGATATATCTTTTTAATAAAATAACCAAAATTGTTTCAAAGGAATGCCTTGAGTAGAGTGGTTCCATTATTTTTTCGTCCAACATAGCGTTATTTTTCTTGTAACTTTATATTGATTCAATTTGCTGTAGACTTATGTTTGCGGTTAGCGATGTAATTTATCTGAGCCACAAAGGCTTGCAATCCTACCCAATAAATTGGTTTGCTCCTATCACAGGTTAAAAATAAAAGTGTAACTTTCTTGCATAGTAACATCATTTCTTTGCATTTTCGCGTAAAACTAAACACGTCAAAACACCTATTACACCTCTAACTCTACATAAAGGATAGTGAAGTAGTAGATAAAGAATTTGATTGATTCAACGCTGCCTTCAGGAATGACTGAAAGGTGCCAACCTGCGAAAAGGAAATCCTAGTTTTCCCAGACAGAAAATTAGTATATTATTTTGTCGTTTCAAAGAACGAATGTAACGAAGGCAAGCTTTGAAATCATTACAACTAAGTTTTCATGAAACCTTAATGTACCAGATTTTATGTTGTATCACTAAACTAGGGAGCTTACGCAAAGGCGTTTTTGAGCGACGTACGTCAACCGGAAGTCGACATCTATTCTTGGGCAGTGGTTCTACCAAATCGTCTCTTTAAGAGTAAGACGCTGAGCAGGACAAATATGGTGGAGTCAAGGCAGTTTGAAAGAGAAAACACTTCACTTCCTGTTGACGTACGCTCTCAACAACGCGTTTGCTTAAGGACCCAAGTGCTGGTCTTTGGTTAACAGATTACTTCTAGTTCAAATGCTTTGGCGTGCCCCCGTTTTTGACACACCCCGTTCATGTAACTATACGCTCCTTTTCCCGAAAGAACTATTTTGTCGACCCTTTTCATCTGCAACCGTGAGCTCTGCCAAACTTGCATGACCATGTCGTCAAGTCATCGATTACGGTACACATTTCTTACGTAAGAAATCCACTCAAGGAAAAGTTATCGATTAGCGGTTTTCGTTGTTCACGTGTGAATCGTATCCGCAACAGTATATGTGCGGGGTGTCACGTCAAAGAAACAAAAGATTTCTTTTGCAAACTTTTAAGGGTTAAAAAGAAAACTACCCATTAAACATAAAAACTGTTTTACAAAATTTAAATCGGAAACTGTTTGTTGGCTGCAAGCATTCTGTGATATTTGAACTCATTAACTTTTTAAAAGGGAACAATAAAATAATCTTGTTTACTGTCAAACTCAGAAAACCGTGAACACCAGAAAAACACCTGAGAATATTTCAGGAATGTTATTTTGCAGTGAGCAATCACAGTTGAGTTGAGGTTGCACGAGTAAAACTTAAAACCACAAACCTATTACCGTTGCTGTTTGCGGTTCAGTTTTCTGATACCCGATTGGCTTTTCCTTGCAACTCAATAACATGCCATAAACCTTTCTACCGTTCAGGGTCTTCTGGGTTTCAGAGTAACACCAAGGAGACTAACACAGAAACTGTGATATTCAAATGGCACTGTTCTCTGAAAGGACTCTTTATTTTCGTATCATTTTAACTGTTTCTTTGGTGTAAAAGATTTCAGGGCATTGAAATAGCAAAGAGAGAATGAAAGAAAAGTCGGAATATAAAGGCATGACCAAGAACTCAATTTATTACTGAAAGAAGTCAAACTATTGTCGGGACAGGCTATGAAGGATTTTCGTTCAGTTTTTTTACAACTATTTTTCTTAGTTCAGTATCAACACGTTTCATTGATTTTCTTTTAAGATTTTGCATATTTTAACGGCATTTGGAAGTAACCATTTTGTGTACCACGGAATACAGAACAATTAAGTCACAAACCATTTATGAGTATTTAACACTAAACACAATTTTAAAATCCCTATTACACAGTGCATGCTGGTTTTATAACTGATGGTATTTTCAAAACGTATTTTGACCTCTGCAGTGTAGATCTTACAGGATTAATAATTATTTTAAGATCTCTTTAATTTTATATTCAAACGTTTGTAGCGTGTATTAAAGAATTCTTTGTCCCAGGTATCTGTAAATGCATAATTCTGCTACCGCGGCATAAAGTAAATTTTTATAATTGAATATTTTGGTTATATATGGTTAATAGAGGAATAGTAAAAATGATCTTGATAATTGTAGTAGCGAGGAGTTTCTTTCGACTCCACATGTCTACTTTTTTTAGTATTTTAGGGCATTTACGTGTGTCAAGCATTGTCACACTTTTTGCTTAATTCCCAAAGGTTCTGAATAAAGTACCTCACGTCTGTGCTAAAACTATTGTTGAATTTTCTTGTGTAACTGATAATGAAAAAATCCGTATTGTGATCGGGTTAAAGACGTAAGAAGAACGGAAGCGCCAATGTAGAATAATCCTAACGTACAAAAATACCATGCAGACTTCACGAACCCCTTCCTTCAGTACAATCAACTAGTACTCAACACTCTCACCTTAAGAGTCACTGGATTTATTAAGAGAGAGTTGACATGCCGGCGCATTCAGAGGAAGTTGAACAGCACAAAAGCCGGGCTCAAACTCATGAACTTTCAGTGCGTGGGTGGGTGGTTGCTTGGGTAGGCCGTTCTCCTCTCAGACAATGCTCTCCGCCATTTATTATGACTCCTTAAAGGCCTATGTATAGTTTGCTGAGCGCATCCCGTGTTCGACGGTTATTAAAGCTGAGTTCTGCCTCACCTGAGTTCTGAGTGTTATAGCTCTGGCCGTTTTACAGTTGTTTGCCCAGTGACCTGGGCTATGAATGGCAGCCAGGCTACCAGTAAACCTCGTTATGATACAGACCTCATTCGACAAAGGAAGGATTCGCAGGGGTCATGGGAAATCTGGAACTGGGTAACAGCATTTGACGTATTCAATTTCCACGCCTAGAAAGACATAACACTTGAGTGTTGATCATGGAAAGACACAGAAAATGATATTCGTGCTAATTACAGGAATCAGACGTTTTATGTTTTGGTCTGTGAGGAGAACGAGGGAGAAAAACTACCCATAAAAGTTTGCTCTACAGGTAACATTTCACATAAAGATATGTAATTGGACATGCACTGAACCTCAACTTATCGAAGCCTCTGTTGTATCTTCATCGTTGCCGACAGTTCGCGTCAGCGGCCTTCTTTAAAAGGACAGC
>BLFK01000650.1:428382-438382 GCA_014634185.1 Astreopora myriophthalma | reverse complement strand
TATTAATACTACCACACAATGAAACGTGAAGGGCGAGGTTGCATTACAACAACTGGTTTCCATATGATCGCAGACGACATCGCGGATCGTAAAAAGTTCTGCGATCGTCTGCGATCACATGGAAACACACGTCTGCGATCGCCTGCGATCAATTGCGATAACATGGAAACCATAGTTAGCTTGATTAGAAAAGTGCTGGGAAGCACAGTGTACCGCTCAATGAACTGTTAGAAGTGAATTTACCAAGACAAGACAATCTGAAACTAATATGCGCCGGAAAGGCTTTTTTCATCACTGTATACCTTGGTTTGGGTCCCCAGTTTGCCTCTGGATTTTCTTGATACCTTAGAAGCTTTTTCTGCCTTGATACTGGGTTAGCGCCGGGTTTTAGATCAAATGACACTACTACAGCAGGCTCCTTACTAAGAATGGCTGTGCCAGGAGAATTCTCTTTTCTTCGTTTTACTGGATGAAGCTTTTCCCAGCATCTCATGATGTCCCATACAACTGTATGTGATTAAAAAAAATATATTAAAATGAAAATTTAAAAAAAAAGTAAAAAAGTAAAATACCAAATGAACGATAACAGAAATTGGCGCAAATACATGCACGTCCAAGCTCAAAATCTCAGTGTAAGCTTGCTCAGTATCTAGCTCGACATGCTAAGGTTTTCTGTACAAAAAAGAGACTCCTTTCATAATGTTAGCCTACGTGGAGCTGTACTAACTACCCGAGGAAAAACCGAGAGATACTGTAGCTCTCCAGACACGGTCATTGAATGGAGAACGAAAAAATGGCTGATAGAACACAAACTATGCCTCTGGACCTGATAAAAAAAGAAGCTACAGGTCACAGGGACCAATGAAAATACAGGTCTGGAAGAGCTACAGGATTACTCGAAAAACCGGAGGACATAGGCTCTATTTCCAGCCGCTATTCGGGAAACGAGCCCGCGCTCCTCCCCCGAAATCACGGCCGTCTCTTTTCGGGCAGGAACGTAGACCGGACACGAGAGAGCGGCGGAAATCGAGCTTACGGAGGACGTTACCTTCTGCCCGTTATTTTTTCCCGCAGCTATGGTAATGAGCCTAGCTAGTTTTCCTCGATAAGATAGATTTAATTAACATACATATTGAAGAAACAGGTCTATGAAGTGATTCATGCTACTTTCTGTCAGTCTATGAATCGACCGCGGTTTTGTGCTGTAGAAGTTTGGAAAGCACTGCCGAGGCCGTGTACCACTTTTGCTGATGACCTCGTAACGATACTTACGTGTACCGGTGTTACCGGAGTTTCTGTTTTACACCTGTGCTGGGCAGGATAGCCAACGGAAACCGTACAACAAAAACGTTTGAAAACCAGACTTAACAATACGTACATGTATTAGCAAAAAAAAGTTGACAGAATACAAGGTTTGTGTGAAGCTTGAGATTCATTATTAATTTTCCTAAAATGAAGTATTCCAGTCGTTAGTTTAAAACTATAATTGGGGAAAAAATAAGAGAAAGAATAAGAGAAACTTAGCACTTAGACTCTCTTGGAAAAAAAGGCTGAAGTAAACTCAGAAATGGCCTATTCAAGATTCTCTTGTAAATCCAAGATTAAGTATCAATTAGGTTAAGTAGCAATTATGAGACTTACACCTTAACTTCAAACTAGAAGATATGACAATTAACAATAACAGTAGCAGTACTAGCACTAGTAATAGTATTAATAATAATAATAATGATAATGATAATAGTACAAAGTAACTCGGAACGAAGATCAGACCAGCGCGAGCAAAGGTGTGTTTAGTGACATTGTCGAAGCTGAGGGATTTTGGAGAAAACTCTGGGAGGAGAGGGGGACTGGGGATGAAAATGCAGAATGGCTCAAGGAAATAGTGTTGGCTATTAATCAACGTGTCCCCTCACCAACGCTGGGGGCCTGGACCCCGGAGTCAAACGAGGCGGTTAAGGTTATCCTAAAGTAGCGGAACTGGAGTGCGCCTGGCCCTGATAGGATGGTTAACTATTGGTGGAAGCGAGCATGTGTACTGCATGAGGGCGTGGCATCTGCCTTCAAAACCATCACCAGCAGTTCATGCGCGTACCCTAAGTGGTTCACAGAGGGTAAGACGAGGCTGATACCCAAGTATAGTATCAGCCGAAGAAGAAGACAAGATTTATACAAGATGGCGGACCCTTCTATCCCAGCATGCAATGCCTAATCCTACATCCCCCCTCAAAAGGGAAAGTTATGAAAATATAACAAAACGAACAACAACAGGAATAATAACAACAAATCAAAATGTTCATGCGAAGCACGGACGCACACACAGTTCAATGTTCAACTAAAGATTCAAGCGTTCTGGAGGTCTCACAGTTCTTCCTGACCGAGTTGTCAGGACTGCAGGGCTTGGACTCCGTGGAGGTACGCACTCATCCAGTGTTGTTCCTAGGGTAGCTACTGGGACAGCTGTCTGTGGTGATGGGGGCACCTGCGTAGTCTGAGGTCTCGACGGAGTACTGGGCACTGGCAATACAGGAATGAAAGGTACTGGCGAGGCAGGATTGACATCACAGGCCGGCATAGCTGGGTGTTGTTCGGCTTCAGCGGGTTTTGCTGCGGCTACTAAGGCAGAGCGGTTTCGTCGGAGTGTGCCCTTTTCTGTAGTGACAAAGTAAGATCGGGGTTTCTCAGTTTTCCCTGTCACCAGGCCATACCGATCTTGATCTCTTATCCAAACTCGGCCACCCGGTTCAAGTGTTGGCAGTGCCTTTGCACTGTGACGCCTGTCAAAGTTGCGCTGTTGGTTCAATCGATACAAACTTTCCTTTTCTTCCACCAAATGGCGATCTTTTATCTGCACATTAGGGTACAAGTTGGTTGGAAGAGTTGGTAGCTGTGTTTGCAGGCGACGGCCCATTAGTAGTTCACTAGGTGAGTAACCAGTAGGGGAGTTGATCTGTAAGTCAAGAGGGCGCTGAAGATGTCTTCGTTTTTTCTCAGCATAGACTTTGCTGTGCGAATGGCTCTTTCGACTTCGCCATTCGCCTAGGGGTATTTTGGCGAACTAGTAACATGTGTGAAATGGTATGTTTCGGCAAACTGTCGAAAGGTCTCTGCGCTATACTGTGGCCCGTTGTCTAACATAATGACATCTGGGATGCCATGTGTGGCGAAAACCTCCTTGAGAGCTTTTATGACTGAATGAGAAGTCTCATCAGAGAGTTCCTTGATGTCAAACCACCTTGAGTAATAGTCTACCACGATGATGTATTTTCTTCCTTGAAAATCATACAGGTCTGTTGCTACCCTCTCCCAGGGGCGGGCTGGGAAGGACGAAGGCATAAGTGGTTCTCTGGGCGTTGGTTGTTCCTTGGCACAGGTGTGGCATCGGGTGATCAACTCGCCGATTTGTGTGGAGAGTCCCGGTCACCATACGGAAGTGCGTGCCCTGGATCTACACTTAGTCATTCCCAGGTGACCAGTGTGAATGCAGTCGAGGATTTGTTGTCGCATACTCCTCGGAATTACAATGCGATCATCGTACAGGAGTAAGTCATCAACAATCGTGAGGTGGCTTCTGTTTTCCCAATATGGGCGTAGTAACGGCTGGTGAGGCAAGTAAGGGGGCCATCCGTGAAAGCAATACCATCTTAAGAGGGAGCATTCTTCGTCTACCTTCTGCGCATCCCTTATCTGCTGTAGTCGGTTAGGCGTGGCAGGAAGACAGGAAGTGGTCTGAGTTGAGAAGGCCTCCACTTCTTCGACAAGCAGCTTATCTTCTATCCCTGGTAGGCCAGCAGGAGCACGTGAGAGTGTATCTGAGGTAACTTGATGTTTTCCCGGTACATATTGAACTTGATAGCTGTATCTCGTAAGTCTCAGGCGGAAACGCAGGATACGGGGGGGCATCTTTGAGAGCTCTGATGAATTCAGGAGTGCAGTAAGCGGTTTGTGATCTGTTTCTATGGTGAAAGGGATGCCGAGCACATAATCAGAGAACCTCTCACTAGCCCATGTTGTTGCGAGGGCTTCCTTTTCAATTACAGCATAACGTTTCTCTGTGTCACTGAGAGATCTTGACGCATAACACACTGGGCGGCGCTCTCCATCATCCTGAACTTGAAATAATACCGCACCCATTCCTGTGTTGGAAGCATCTGCTGAAATGATCGTTGGGCGGTTTGGACTGTAATGTGCCAGGACTGTCGATGACACTAACGCTTGCTCGATCTGCTCAAAGGCTTTTTGCTGAGGTTCACCCCAAACCCAAACACTGTCTTTGCGTAATAATTGACGAAGGGGGTCACTGAGGTCAGCCAGGTTGGGGATAAATTTTCCAAGGTGGTTGACCATGCCCATGAATCGCTGTATCCTGGAGACATCTGAAGGGACTGGGAATTGGATCACAGCAGTGGTCTTCTGTGGGTCTGCGTGGAGTCCAGAGCTATCAATGATGTGAGCGAGGAATCTGATTTAAGATCGTGAAAATTCACATTTGTCGTTAAGGGTCAACCCAGCTTCTTGTAAGCGGTGAAGAACAGCTCGTACGCGTCCATCATGTTCTGACTGGTCCACACCGTGAATGAGGACATCATCCATCTGACAGAGGGTCCCTTCCAAGCCCTCAAGGATCTTGGAGATGGTGCGTTGGAAGATCTCTGGGGCGGAGCTGATACCAAATGGGAGTCTGTTGAAACAAAAACGTCCAAATGGTGTGACAAAGGTTGTGAGCAGTTTTGATTTGGCATCCAAGGGAATCTGCCAAAAACCACTGTTGGCGTCAAGTTTGGAGAATATTTGTCTCCCAGTTTAGCGAGGTTCTCATCCACTGAAGGTATTGGGTGTATCTCACGCTGGACTGCTTTGTTAAGGTGCGTCAGGTCAACACAGATACGCACGCTGCCATTTGGTTTAAGGACAGGGACGATACCTGCACACCATTCAGTTGGCGCTGTCACAGGCGAGATCACTCCTTGCTGAAGCAGCGTTTCTATTTGACTTGGAATCAGTGGATGGGAAATCTTTCTGGGATTGTAGAGACAGAAAGGCTTAGCATCAGGGCGAAGTGTTATGTGACATTCAATCTTAAGCTTCCCCAGTCCGCTGAAGAGTGCTGGAAATTTGGCTTTGAAATCTGTTGGCCCCTTGGTCACCTCTTCGACATCTTTGTCAACACGTCTTATGAGTCCTAGTCCGACACAGGCTCTCCTGCTGAGTAACGAACACTTCTGCTTATGCACCACATATACAGGCTTAGTTAGCTTTGATTGTCTGTACTTAAGAGTTGCATAGAACGGACCTTTCACAGGTAGCTGAGTGTTTCCAGGACCGCGTAGAACCTGGGTTGTCTTGGTTAATTCAACATCCTGTAGCCACTGCACATTATCGCTAAGGACAGTCACTGCCGCCCCCGTGTCAAGCTTGAAGCATGTTGTACGACCATTCATTCCTATTTGTGCAGACCAATAGTTCTTCTCACACCCGATCTCACCGAGGAAGTGTATGTCTTCCTCCTCTTGTTCTTCGACTGCATGTACCTTTCTCGGGTAAGGTTTCTTGCTGAGCCAGACAGACTGAAAATGTCCCTTTTTGTTGCAGTTACTACAAATAGTGTCTCTAGCTGGGCAATACTTCCTGTCATGGCTCTGGCGTCCACACCAAAAACAGGGACAGTCCTTCTTGGAGGGCTCTTTCATGAATCCTTCGTTTCGGTTACGCGCAGGTTGGTTGTTTGTGGTCCAATTTGTTCGGCTCATGCGTGTTTAGATGAATGAAATGATTGTGAAGTGTGGGTTAGAAATGAATTGAAGAAGTGGTCCTCACGCTTTCTGGACAATTTAAGCAATTGTCTCATATATGCACTTCAAAAAAAAAATCGGCATCGCAGAGGTCGTGGGTTCGAATCCCGTTGAAGTTACTTGAACTGTGTGCAGAAAGGGAAGTTGGTCCATACTGAAGGCATCGAATTTCCATCTGGCGAGAGGATAAGGAGATCGACTTAGACAGCGGCTACAAATACCTGGGTATTCTAGAAGAAGACGGCATCAAGGATACTGAAATGATGGAGGCATTAATTTCAGAATATGAAAGGCGGACTTTCTACGATCTTGCAGTCCGATTTGAACAGTAGAAATGTCGTAACTGCCATTAACTCCCAAGTTGTGACGCTTATAAGGTACGGCGCAGGAATCGCTGAATGGACTCAGAAGACACTGAACAATTTCGGTAGGAAAAGTAGAAAGGTAATGAAACTATGTCGCATGTTCCATAAAAAAGGTGATACTGACTGATATCTCAAGGAGGGGGACAAGGGCCTAAAGTGGAGGACTGTATATTGGTTGAAAAGAACTGCCTGTTTGCCTATCTTACAGTGGCTATGAAAGCGGTTAAGAGGAAGGAACTATCGATATTGGAAAAACAAAGGAAAGCTTACTGGGAGCAAAAAAAAAAAAAAAAATTAAAAGAACTTGGAAAAATAACCCTGCATAGTGTTTTCATAGTGTAGAGATGAACAAACTTGGAGTTGGCTGAGAAAAGGAGATTTGGAGAAAGCAACTGAGGGTGTTATAATGCCAGCACAAAAACAAGCCATCACAGCAAGATCGATTGAACTCCATATCGACAAAGAAAACACTTCCCTCTTGGGCAGGCTTCGTGGAGAGAGAGACGAAACAGTAGCTCATTTGGTGTGTGAATGTAGGAACTTGGCTCAGGCACAATACAAGAAATGACGGCACGACAAAATTGCCCAGCTCATCCATTGGCAACTGTGCAGAACTCACCGACCTGGAACATCCAGATAAGTGGTACGAGTACAGGCCACAAAACGTTTCTGAAACGAAAAGGTCCAAATCCTTTGTGACATAGGATACAAACAGATAAGATCAGGGAGCACTCCAGACCAGACATGGTAGTTCTTGAGAGGACACCAGATCCTGCCAGATTATAGATCTGGCATGCCCCTGTGACACTCCCATTGTTGAAAAGGAGAAGGAAAAGGTAGACAGATATCAGGATTCAAAATAAATTGAAAAGGATCTGGAACTGTAGTGAAGTGACAGTGATGCCCATAATTATTAGGCTTTTAGGTACAATCACAAAAGAATTCCATCATCGGCTGTGTAAAACCAGTCCAAACCTGAGCTTTCAAACTCTTCAAAAGGCCTGTCTCCAAGGGACAGCTAGGATATTGATATATGCGCTGCCCATTTAAAGTTGCGGGTAGCAACTTCAGTGATGTTCAGGTGAACAGAACCGGCTATCTTATATCCATTTAGCTGGGAGAGGAGGAGGAATAATACAAATACAAATACAAATACAAATACAAATACAAATGCTAATGCTAATGCTAATGTCATTGCTGCTGCTACTGCCAATGGCAATGCTAATAACAACAACTTTATTCAAGTCTCAAAACGCCTAGCTTTGCACACCTGCAAAAACTAATCTGGAAGACTAGACTGCTTCGTCAAACACAGTCACAAGTTCCATGAATTCTTTACCAGTGAAAAGGCTGCTTTCATACAGTAAATCCTTTCTTTAAAGGTAGCCAAAGGTTTAAATCCCTGGACTAGCCCCTAGGTAAGAGGACTGTTGTTATTCTGCTAATGCAAAGTAAATGGAAAACTACATGTACTGTAAGAGGCTAACTGAAGTTTACAAACCGTTGTATGGGGCATCTGTTTTAAGAGCTGTTCTGCATGCATGTGAGCTGGATGCTCTATAACCAGCTGCTATGATAGCAGACCTTATCTGCACTAAAGAAGGTGTGCTACAATGAAGTACTCCACACAGATGATCAACAGTGTAGTACAGAGGACAGTCCAATAACTCTTCTGCAACAACACTCAACAATCCTGAAAGGAAATATTGTCAATGTTCAGTGAGGGGACATTCCAAGAAAGGCCCAAAGCAACAGATGATAATGTCATAACAATAATTGTCTATTGGAAGCAATTGTTATTATTTTGCTTACAACACTAAATTGATGTCAAATTCCATTTCCTTTTTGCTGAATTACATTCTTGGCATTTACTGGAATCATGGTACGTCATTAGTATTCCCATTTTCACTGTCTTTGCCTTTGTACTGTATGCACAACATTGTTGAAAGCTAAACACAAATCATAAACTATTAAAGTAATTATTATCAAATAACTCATGCACCAGTTAAACCCATGCAACACATTAGAGCGGTTTTCAATCGAGTGTCGAAAAACCAAAACCAAAGAAATCACTCCAACCAATCACAGCAGGTGCAAACAGCCCAATGAGCCAATCATAATTCGTAGCAATTAAATGTAACTTGATCAAAGCGCGGGAAAAATCGCGTGCGCAAGTTGCGATTGGTCTTGCTTTACCTTCTCATTGGTTGATAAACTGGCACAAGATTCTTAAGCCAATCACTAAGCGTAGCAATTGCAATCGCGTAATTTCTTTCGATCGTACAAGGTAACAATTATTTGATTTAACTCGAGTTGATGGTAAAAACAACAACGGAGTAATATTGTGATAGATTTGGCAGTCAATAGAGATTGGAAGATAGTTTTACTGTAGCTGCCCACCAAGCAAACCACAATTATTAGTATGGGGCTGTGAACAAGTGTAAAGAGACATTTCTCCATCTTTGATCTGACCTTTGGCAGCAGTAACATTACCCACCAATGATCCTTTCAGACGTATTGAACAGTTTTGGTTGTTCCTTGACACTCTTCAGTAATCTGTTGACAAATTCAGCACTATGGATGGGTTCTGTCCATATTGGGCCACCAAGGTGAAACTTGCTACTGCACTGGTCACATGATGGGCCAATAGGAGGGCCTTGAGCAGGAGGGTACCTTTTACTAGGACCTTCCTCAATACAACGACCCACTGGTGGTAAATTGAATAAAACAGAGTTTTAATTATTATTTCACTATTGATCATAAAACTGTCAATGAATTCAACCTTTCAGACACAAAAGCTACAAAACAGTCATGCATTACATTATTAACGTTCAGGCTACAGGAAAAAATGACTGGAATGGAAAATACAGACAGCATGAAATGTGCACCCTCATAGTCATGTATAATTATTATAATAAGAATTGCAAATTTGGTGTATGTTAATTTGCATAAATGATTTTTGTATTTAATTTTATACATTAAGATGGATTATGAACACAAAACATAAGAGAATTTCAGAAACAACCTTATCAAAACACATGGGACAACATGAAATGTGACAATGATAAAACCTGAAAACACAAAAGCTGTAAATTATTACTAGGTACCATAAAAATTGGTTACTGGACCTTTACACTGTACTTACTCCCCATGATAAATAAATAAATAAATAAATAAATAAATTAATTAATTAATTTCACACAAATTACTTCAGTCCAAAATCCAAAAGATGAATCGGCTTAATTTCAGGTATTGATCGAAAAATACACTGTATCACTACTCACTTGGCTGCAGATGAAAAGTTCCACATCCGACACACAAGAAAACTAAAGAATGTTTGCTGGGAGATCTTTTCACTTCTGCTGCACTTGTGAAAACTTGTACAAACACGCGAACATAGAAGTCAACACTGATGCTCAACAGAGGCTTGATGTAACGTTTGTATCTATTAGCATGACACTCTATTGAGAACAGCAACAAACGAAGGGCCTGTTGAATAAAATTGAATAGTTCAATAACCATAAGCACTCATATTAAAGACCCATCACATTGATTATTCTAACTTTTACAATTTTCATTTTAAGAATGAAATCCAAACCCTATCTTACCTAAGAAATATACTGGACTGTATTTTATACAACCGACACATCCTATCCAATGACCACTTTATAAAACCAGCTTCTCATTCCAAAAAATTCCCCGATCAAATAGCAGGCAGCTGTATTTTAGTTGAAGGACAATGCCAAGCACTTCAACCATTTAAAACCATTCTTTCCTTATAGTATATTATACACTGAAAATCTCCTCTTTGAGAGGGCTCCCACTCTAAATATTATTAGTGTCATC
>BLFK01000650.1:418382-423382 GCA_014634185.1 Astreopora myriophthalma | reverse complement strand
ATGCAATATACATTGGGTTGTATTTGGGATTTTTTCATGAATTTTTAACCCTTTAGTCCCCAAGAAGTCCCCAAGAGGTCCTCCAGTGACAAGTAAAAATAATTACACAGAGTAAAATCTATAAAGTCACTATTGGGAGTTAAAGGGTTAATGAATTCCAGCTGTGCACCCAGAAGTTTAGATGTAGTAGCACAAGTGCCCCCAAAGACAGAACTAACTAAACTTTGAGCCCTGAAAGGGTACCCATGAATTTTCACAGATTGAACCAAAAAAAAAATAGTTACAGATGGTTCCCTTTACCTGGGCACAGCACTGAAAAATTGTTCTCGATTAGATTTTAAATCCTAGGAAGGGTCATCATTGGGGACCTCTTGATAATGGTGGGCACTTGTTAGACAACAAGGTTCTTGTCTCTGTGATGATGTTGTCACAGTGCTGGTTAGACTCTATCAGCCACATCTGCTCATTCAGTGTCAATTGCAGTCAATATTGATTCTTAATATATGGCAGCCTCCATTAGCGGGCAAGGTGAAGTGAATTCTGTGCTCTGATTGGCTACCCAAGCAGGCAAGATGGCCAATCTTGCCCACTCGGGATTGCCCGTTTTCCGTGCAACAATAAAAAATTGTGTATAGAGCGGACTTAAAAAGTTCATAACTTTTGACAATTGTTACAATATTCACCAGTTTTGATTGGTTGATTTACTAAGTTCAGTGCTATCGCATTACTCGAATATGTAAGGTTCAATTGAATTAGAATAAAGGACATACAGTATTTAACCACATGTGTTCGCGTGCACAACTTACTGAACACACATCATGGTGTCAGAAGTTTGAACTATAAGATTTACGGCTAATACGCCTTCATAATTTGTACAAATCTTCGTCAGGACGACAGATCCGCGAAAGAACGACAATTTACAGTAGGTGAGATATGCCCACTACACAAGAGAATGCGACAACGGGCAGCGCCCCATGCGTGCTCACATTCACATTGCATTTCCCTATCCCGTCTCCGATGAATGTCAAGGGAGGTTTGGTTAATAACTGGGAATTCTTCAAGCAACAGTGGCAGGACTATGAAGTCGCCACAGGCCTCGACAAGCAAGAACAGAAAATACGTCTGGCCACATTCCGCTCCGCCATGGGTAAGGACTGTTTACAAATTTTCCTTAACCTGAAACTTAGTTCTGAACAGCAACAGGACATAAACAAATGCATCAAGGCATTAGAAGCCTACTTTAAGCCGAAGCGGAACATCGTCTATGAGCGCTACCTTTTTAATATGTGCCAACAGAATCTGGACGAAACCGTGGATGGTTACATCAATCGTTTAAGAAAGGTGGCATCGACCTGTCAGTTTGGCATGCTAACAGAAGAACTTATCAGAGTTTGATTAGTTATCGGTCTATCGCATTACTCGAGCATGTAAGGTTCAATTGAATTAGAATAAACGACATATTTAACCACATGTGTTCGCGTGCACAACTTACTGAACACACATCAACAATTTCGGCAGTGGAGTTGCAAAAGGTGGCAGAAGACAGTCAAAACAAAGAAAACATAGTTAAGTTTTGGGAAATGCAAAAATTAAAACAAAAAGTGATATGAAAGCATGGGAGCGGTTTTGTCTTACGGAAAAGAAGTGCAGTTATATAATAAATCCTTTATTGACCAAACTTGTTCTGTCAAGATGGTTGGATACTGGCCTTGTTCTTTTTTTGCATTCTTATCGAACTCCACTTCGTCTTGGTCCATAAAAACACACACACACACACACACAAATTGGCCAATATCCAGCCATCTTGACCTCACACTTAGTCAATAATGCACATTTACAAAAATGCTATTAAAAACAACCATCCACAGGCAGCAAAAAGCAAACAAAGTTAAGCTCATAATAAGTAAAAATAACCCACCCTATATACACAACCCCGTGATGTAAAAGTCAATGTGAAAACCACACACCAGGGGCTGTGACACAGAGATGCATTTGTGGAAGTTTTCCATGATTATGACAAGCAAAAAGGCAGTGGGTATGGGAGACTTTAACAACTTTTGCATCATCCAAGATCAGTGATGGAATGGACCATGAAAGCCTGTGTACCTGGTGGTTATGTTGGGGACCACACGAGTGAGCATCAATGTCAGCCAAGCTGAAATTTGGCAGGAGGCAACGTTAAACTTCCATCCCATTCCCCTTGCTGCTCACTTGTGTGTTTGCCAACAAAACCACAGGCTATGCAGGCTAGTACCAGGGTATTTTCCAATGAGGTGGACTCGATCTAGAATTGCAAATCCTTTGGACTATGAAAAGGTAAGAATGGTAAGAATCTTTTTATTTACTTAAGTGTATCTGTGATATTTAGTGGCGTGTCAACTTATATAATGTAGCTTTGACTGTAAAAAAAGTTTGAAGCATTTAGTGTATCTTTATAGTGTTTACAGACTGAATGAAGTCGGAGGCTGCCAAATCAGTTCCATTTAAAGATTCAAGCTTGTGGGGCTGTGTATAGAAAGTAACAATTCAAATAAACAGAACAATGTTACAAAAGCCAGCAAAGCGTTCCGGACTGAGTTGAAATTGGAACCACCTGACACTGATTTCAGCATGTAATTAGCTTCAATTAGGTGGGTAAAGTTGTCCTTAGGGTCTAGAGCATTTTACAACTTTAGCAGTGGGTGCTGTGCTGGTCAAATGCCCCACTATGTAGGATTGGGGGGGGGGGGGGTTACATTGAGTAGTGCATAATTGTACAGTTTTGCAAGCATGCATTGTGCATGCTTTGTATTCCTTTATGAATGGTGGGCCAATTTAAAGTTAAAACTGGCTACAGGACTGTGTGTTATGTTGGTGTCAAGTCTCAAGTCTAGGGGACAATCGGCACAGGGCTGAATGGTGTACACAATGGACGTATACAAAACATGGACCCCAGGTCCATGGATCACCCCTGTGGACCACCCTTCATTTTGCAAATTCAATACGTTTTACAAGCAGAAAAATGTTTAGATGAAAGATAGAAGTGATCCTCGCACTTAACTGGACAATTTAAGTAGGAACCCAGGACTAAGAGTGAACAACTCCCGTTGACTCATAGGGCTTGTACTTATGGGAGCGGCAAGCTCTCATTCATGGGCTCCTGGTCTGTAAAAATGCCATGACCTAGGCTTGGTATGGGTGCATGTATCTTTCTACATGTACTTTTAGAATGCCACCAGTTCTTCAGCTCTGCACACGCTGTTTAAAGTGGCCAATCAGAATAAAGTTTTTGTCAAACGAAGACAAAAATAGCAAAAACAATGTATGCAAATTATGCAAATTGATGTAAATGTGAGTCTCGTGCTAAAGGGTTAGTTCTAAAAATAGAAAGATACAAGTAAAGGCTGACTCAAGGACATGGTGCATACATGTAGGGAGGCTTCTAGTCATTGGATCCTGTACAGACTGATCTAGACTACCTTTTCTGTAAAACAAAAACAAAAACAAACAAAACAAAACAAAACAAGACAAAGAAAATTCCAGTTTGGTGACATGACGTCAACTTACATGTAGTTTCTTGTGATTGGTCATTGGGCTCCTGTGGGAGTCTCACTTGTGGGAAATTCAATCCAAAATTAAATCAGCCTGTGAAAACGCTGTCACAGGAATACAAGGCTGTTGTTCACCCTATACCACCTATTTCCAAATATAAATTCATTTGATTCATAGAGTCCTTCAACAGAACAAATGAGCCCAACAAACTGACCTGCTCCCAACTGAGTGGCTTGAAAGCTCAGTTGGCAGAGCATTGAACCAGCATTGCAGAAGTCATGGGCTCAAATCCCGTTGGGGCCACCTGTATTTTTCAGGCGTCTATAAGAGACAATTGCTTAAATTGTCCAGGTGAGTGGGAGGATCACATCTGTCTTCCATTGAAAGAATTTTCTGCTTGTAAAACGTACTGAATTTACAAAATGAGGGGTAGTCCATAGGAGTAGTCCATGCACCGGGTCCACAGGGGTGGTCCATGGACCTGGGGTCCATGTTTTGTATGCGTCCTGTACACGACCCAACAACCAAACAAAGTCGGCTGCACTTACCCGAAGACTGTTCATCCTGCACTCCGCTTTTGCAAGATTCTTGGTGCGACATATCCACATTCTGTTCCTCTCCATTCACAGAAGGATCCCCTCGTTTCGTTAAATTCCTGTTGGGAGGAAACTCCAGCGAGAAAAGCCTTAACACTGCCGTACTCAAATCTCGGTTAAATTCTTGAACAGGATTGTAGAACACTGAGTTGGAATCAGGAAAACAAATCTCTGCTTTTCCCTCAGTCACTTTGACACCATTTTCCACTGCTGTTGAAGAAATTTCTGAACCTTTAGCCTCTTCCATGACGAGTTTTATCCCAGCGTGAAGCGCTCTGAAAAACTGCGAGTAACCCGTAGTCGGGAGTGTAGTCGGAACTGTTTGTCCGCCATATTGAAATTGAACCCCTTGAGCCTTCGATCATAGTGGGAACCAGCCGACAACGGGTCATGTGAAGGACCAGTAAGAGTGGCGCAAAGTTGTCACACGAATCAAACGAATTGGAACTGGCTTGGACAGTCGAACTCCTATTAGAGCGGCCACCCCTCAGTAAGCGGCCATTTATAAAAATCCCGAATAATTTTCAGTTAAATACTAATATATAGATTTAGCCAAGCCTAAAAGCGGGGCTCCCGTTTAGTACTTTCATTTCCCTTTAAACTGTTAAAGCATTCTAAAATATTGCGAAGGAATTCACAAACGTTTTTTACTATTGCTGGTTTTCAGTGTCACGCCATTCAAAATAGATCAAAATAAAAATAAAAACCGTTCAATAGATAAAGTCCAGAATCTGAGGAAAGAAAGAAGATGAATATGCAAAGACTCTCGCCAAGATTCAGGTCACAGCAATTTTTCTTACGCAAGATATGCGAAGAAACTTTTTACCCAAATTTATAGAGATTTGTATGGAGACGCCATGCTGGTGCCCATCC
>BLFK01000650.1:400919-411422 GCA_014634185.1 Astreopora myriophthalma | reverse complement strand
CCCCCCCCCCCCCCCCCGGAGTGTATCCGCATGCAAACCCTGCGCCCTACCCACTGGAAAAGCAACTGATTAACAAGATCAATAAGAGACTGAAAAACAAAAGCTTAACAACATTTGCAGAGATTCGCCCGGCTGGCCACTCCAGGAAAAAAAGACTCAAGAATTGAAACCATACTTTATGCGAGTAACGAGAAACCTACTTACCCAGCCCAAGTCCTTGAATAAACAAAATCAGGCCTTCTGCCACCTTCTCAGGCTGTCAAAAGATAAAAAAAAAAACATGACTTCGTAAATTTGAAGCGCTAAACATGGGTTTCAAATGGCCAAAACCTATAGCTTGCCACAGTAGTTAATATCAATTTTTGTGGGCGCTCATCTTGGATTTGAACAAGTTGGCCTAGAAACTTAAAAACCTTTGCAACGAAACCATGAGTTTATTTGAACTTTGAACTGCAATGTGCACCGTTGCAATTTATTTGAAAACCCTTTAAACGACCAAAAAAGTGCAACTTTGGGGCTTTCTCTTTCAATTCATTATTCAAAAATGGTGCACCTCGTTCTAAGAAAGGCACCAAGCTGTGTAGACGATTCAACCACTTTGAAGTAACATTCCAATTTGTCTGTCTTATTGATTATTGAGCGGCTTTCAATTGAGCGTTGTAAGACCAATACCAAAGTAATTACTCCGACCAATCACAGCAGGTGTGAACGGCACAATGAGCCAATCAAGAGTCGTAGCAATTCCATGTAACTTGCTCAAGGCGCGGGAAAAACCGCGCGTGCAAGTCGCGATTGGTTTTGGTTTTCCTTCTCATTACGCGGACGCCAAGGGCAGGCGTGGTAAAGTTTGCGTCGATTCTGCGTTTTCTTCATCGTAGTCGCAAATTGCAACGCTTGTTCTGATTGGCTAGTCTGATGTTTTGGCCAATGGTGTCAAGCGCACCGTTCGTATACGTTGGTCGTGATGTGGCCACGATGGACGGACGTGTGTTTGAGTGCTCCGCGTAACATTTTCTATCTTTCGTAAATCTCTGATGTTTAATTGTTCCTTTCGCTTTTATATATTTGTTTCGTTCTCCTGTTTCGTGTGTCACATTATGCCTGAGTCTATTGCCAACCTAAAGAGAGAAAATAACGATCTCAAATCGAAAGTTTCCACCTTAACGGAGGAGATTTCAAGACTAAAAGATTTAATCCAACAACAAAGTAGCAGTGCCGCCTCTTCTGCTGAAGAAACTTCTCACAGTCTTGACTTCCTTAACAAGGAATATGACGACCTTCTTCGTTTCAAAACCTCTGCCAGCAAAGAGTTGCAACGACTAAGTTCACAACTCTCTGAGGTCAAGGCCAGGGTCGACGCCATTGCAAACGCCATCGATGAATTCCAAGAATACAGCTTTCAATACAATGTTAAAATTGTCGGCGTTCCCGAGGTGTGTTCGGACGAAGCGGCATCAACAACAAGTAAGCTTTGTGTAAAATTGTTTAAAGAAATGGGAGAGAATATTTTAATCCAAGATATTGACACTGCCCATCGTGTCCCGCAAAGAAACAACACCGGAAATCCAAAGCCTATAATATGCAGATTCGTGAGACGGCTGGTTAAAGAATCTCTTATGTCTCATCGGAAGGAAATTAGCAATGTAACTCCATCTGCGTTAAACTACTTAAACGTTCGTCCTTTCGTAAAAAGATAAAGGAATTATTACTAAATTTCTTGCGGTCTGAAGATGATTATGTTGAAGTCTCCTGTCTTATTAAGTTATTTAATACTTTAGGTTAGCCTCTTTTCGTAAAATTTTAATACATTTGTTTTTGTTTTATGTTAGTCTATTCTATGTATTGTATAGTAGTGTTTTCTCTGTTATTTAGTCCATCTATAGATAAACCTTGTATTTGTAAAATGTCCTTAGATCTCCCCGCCTCGATTAGTTTATAAGCTATTTGCGGGGAAACTTATGTAATTACTTATATTTGCAATCAATAAAATTTTGTTGTTGTTGTCCACTGTAATATGAAGCTCGAAGTCACTCTCTCTCTTTTCGTGAAGAAGACATCGCGGCAATATATTGAGGTACTAATTTTGCATCTCGCGAACTCGGTACAGTTTGCCGATAAACATTTTGGTCTTGTTTTGGTGTCGTTTAACGATGCCGCCATAGACTGGGGCATAGTTTTTGTGTTTTTGTGTTTCGAGTGCGGGTCAGTGTGATCGTATGCAATTGAATGTGTCACAAGTTTGAAATGATGTGCGATACTTCAAATCATCTCAATATCTGAATGAAAAACACTGAAGTGCTGAGTCGACTAGAAGATAACTTAATTGAAACGCTCTGAACTGCGGAAATCTGTAGAAGGTATTGTTTAGTATTTGCTTTGCTTTATTAAAGTCACTGAATATACTAATGCTGTGAATAATCGAACTTATTTGAATGACTTCATTAACCAACCGGTGTCCTACTTGTTCCATTACATTTTGTAATATGGTCTTCGTTTGAGTTTGTTTATCGAATATGTTTAAGCAAGTTGCGCATGTAGTGATCTAATTTTTTGGTGGTTACAGTAGTTCTCGGGAGGATTGCAGTTGTCAATTTCATGCGTACAGAGGAATTCTTTTTGCTGATCAGCTAACCTCTGGTTCACATTTGCACAGCGGTCTGAAACGGTTTTAATCGAGTTCAGTAGAACCCGAAATATTGTGTACACTCGGGCCCGGCCGACAATTTGCGTAATTTTGACGTTTGTTTACATTCTATGGACAAATAACTCTTCACTAAAATTAATGTGATTCATTCGTATTACAAGTAAAATTTTTGAAAACTGTCGTACTATCTTCAAAGAAGGTATATATACTCAAAGTATATTTGAAGTATTTAGGCTGCAAAGTTTCAATTGAGCAGCATATTTCTCATGTTTCTGTTCACATTTGCCTGGCGCGTCAGAAAAAACTGGTTCAATTTTTTCTTTAGGTGCGATTTCGAACAAAGTTTGTACGTTCAGTGGCACCCCAGATGTAACTTGTCCGAATGATATTCTACATACAATTAGGTCGACCGTTTGCGTTTTAAATATTGACGTTTTTTGTTTATATTATATTCTTCGGACAACTATAACTCTTCAATGAAATGGTCATTCATTTGCCGTATTACGTGTGAAAGCAGCTGTAATGTATGATCTTTCAGAAGATAGTCCAATGAGTTTTACACTTAACTAAGCTGTTAACTGAAGAAAATATGTTTTACCGTCTGTTCAAACTGCTCACATTGTGGTATTTTAATCTGTCAACTTGAACTTGAAGCATTTTCATTTGATTTGAAAACACCACTTAGGGCTACCTTGGTAAATATTTTCGTTGTAGATTTCGGAATCCCCAAAATCTCCAATTACCGTACAGTAACATTGTATTCTTTGCCTGATATCTATTAGGGGTTTTATCCTCACTACACTGATTCATTTGCCTTTTTACAACCAGACCCTCCCCAGCGAATGCCTGCCTTCACAGTGACTTAAGGTTATACGCCTTATTCCAAAATGGCTGCCATTTCAACATTCTTTTGTTTTTATTGAAATTAGCCTTTTTTGCCTCGTTCAAGGTAAAATATTCTTTTGAATTTTGGGCTTAAGAACGAGGCAAAAAGGGCTAATTTGAATAAAAACAAAAGAATGTTAAAACGGCGGCCATTTTGGAATAAGGCGTATGCATCCGCGTCAAAGCCTCCAGGCGTCTTGCTGGTTGATAAACCGGCGCGAGATTTCTAAGCCAATCACAAGGCATAGCAATCACAATCGCATAATTACTTTCGACAGTCATTTGAAAACCGCTCTATGCAACAGCATTCTGATAAGTCTAACGTTCTGACAATAACTATGATAATAAGTCAAAGACTTGCTTGTTTCATTTGGGGGGCAACTGGTCCATTTGTTTGTAAGCATTTGGCATAATTTCATAGTCGGCTTGAACAATGAACACCACAATCGGTCATGTTCAATGTCATTTCTTGTAGTGATGCGGTTGAAACTCTCAAATGTTCAGGCATACAACCAGTCAAAACTACAATATCCTCTTTCATACGTATGCGCTAAGAATTTTCGGGAACCCTTCTAGTATTTGCCAGTGTGACAAACTGCTTGATCGGGAAAAAGGAACACTTCAATTTTTTGCATGCGCTCTTTAAATATTTCCAACCCAACAACGAAATCGTTTCGGAATACGACAATTGTGAGAAAAGCGGTGTTACACAACAAGCGAAGCCGCTGTAAAAAGTAAAATAGCGCTTATTTGAAACTGTAAATACTGGTAAAAAGGTCAAGCTCAACATCGTAACAGAAATTTGTTCAGTGTTTCGGATTGGCCAAACTTACTATTTAACAATTATTCGCCGAAGGCGAAGTAAATATTGGTGTATATTTACCGAGACGTAGTCGAGGTAAATATTCCCCAATACTCACTGAGCCTGAGGCGAATAATTGTTTTAGTATAATTTTCAGCGGTGAATATAAGAAAGTGCAAAACAACGTGCTAAAACACGATAAAAAGGCATGAAAAGTTCATGCTTAGCTTAGCAGCCGCGCCTCCAAAATGTTATATTCACCGAGTAGCGCGGTGAATATAACACCGAATTCTTATATTCACCGCTGAAAATTGTACTAAAACCTATTACAGCCGCGCAAGTTGTCGCTTGTGACGCAATCCTTCATTCGTCACAACGGTCATGTTGTTAAACTACGTCTTCAAATTTATTAAAAGAATCTACGCTTAACGTGGCCCGACGGCAACATCAAATAATCGTCACAAGAGACTGCACAACTAGGAAGAGTGCCCACAACTAAAAGGCCTGCTAGAATGCTTTGCCACATAGAAGCGCCATCGGCGAGTTGCCCTAAGGAAGCGGTACGGCTTTACAGCGGTAGTTCAAGAAAGTCCAGAACACTTGAAGGAGGCGATATTCCCAAAATCTTGATTTCGACCGGCTGAGGAATGCAGCTCCTTTGTCCCCCTCACCCGCAAAAAGGCCTTCTAATAGACGAAAGGGCTTAATGCAAACAAATCTGTGGCAGTTTTGAGTGGACAGCCTTGAATTAGGGCCAGTAACCTGAGTCTTGAAGTAAATAGTTGCCCTTAGTTACCCTGCTCCATGTTGGCTAATCAGTTTTGCAAGTGTGGAAATTCGAGAAACAAAAAGAGAAAATGAGAAAGAGCATGGCATGTTAGTATTCGCTGTATGTGAAGTGCGTCAAGAAAAAATTTCCAGTATTGTAGTTATGTCTTGCCCCCATAGCATGCTTACCATCAAACAGCAAAACATTAAGCAGCTATCAGTACCTTTTCCTCCAACACACTTGCTCCACAATCAGGAGTCAGTAAACTTTTTATCTTCACATCAGTGCCCTTCAAAACATCACCATAGTAAAACTTGTCCTCCTAAGATTAGAAAAGCAGCCAGTCACTTTCCTTCTTGTTATGAACAAAACAAAAATTAAAAAGGTAGCTTGTTGTCCAAAGCACCCGTACATGCCAGTCACAACCCCTTAATCAGAGAAAGCTCTGAGTATTTTTCACACACTTACCGTATCTCTGCGATGAGGCGAATGTTCCCCAGTCACCACAAGTACTCCTGTCTTGGCACTGCAAAAAAACATACAATGGAAGACTTGAAAAAATTGAATTCAGACATTATTTACGGCTAACTACAGTCAAGTATTCTTTAAGGAGTAAAATAAATCCACGTACACTAACAGGGACTTAATTATTAAATACAAGAAGACTACTAACAGATGGGGTTTCAAATTTGTACAAGAGGGTAGTCCAGAATAGCAGGTGGGTATATTTTTTTCAGGCCTGGAGGGCCTTCCTCTCCTAGTGACGTCCTGGGGCCTGCTACCACGGATTTTCTTGCATTTTCCTGCATTTTCAGGTCTATTTGTATGTTGCTCGGTTGTGGCTAAAAACTCAGGTGCATGGTTCACTTACTCAATCTTGTGACCCTTCATGTCCTTCATCAAATCACTGCGCCTAAAAGCACAAAGTATTAAGCATCAATCCACATGAAGAAAAACCGGGTAAAAATGTCTATCATTGAATTTACATTGGTTAAAATAACTCTGCTGGTGAATCTCCAACTGCTAAACAATTGTCAAATTAAACGTTTTTCATATACAATCATGTTATTTTGGATTTACCCGTTGTAGGCATTCACAAATGCAGCTACATTGTGGGCATTCATGTTCTCCTTCACATCCTCAACAAACTTATCAACCAACTCCATTTGAGGCTTTCCGGTGTCCTACCAACAAAGATAAGACATGATTAATACATTAACATCACAGGTTTTTTTGCCGGAGCTTTACTGTGTGGACACTTGAATCGTGAATGCTTAGGGCTTCTTTCAACATTGTTTTCCGATGCTGTGAAATCGGGAGACTTCTTGACAACAATGATTCCTAACATATTCTTAAATATATATGTAAATTTCACAGTACGCCCATTGTCTTTAATCACACTCGTGATTGGTTCCCTGAAAAAGTCGCAAAATAGCAGAGGCCAGTCTGAATGTCCGCATCGTCAAATGAGGTATTGAAATTTATATTCTTTCTCCTTACCCTTCCAAAATGATGCCACATGAGGTAATTTACAGTTCCTTCTGTAAATCCTTTCTTGTCAAGTTGTCGTGTTTTAATCTTCAAAGCAGAAAGCAACAAAAAGTCTCACATGCTTGACGATGAACGCACTTTTTAAGTACCATCAAGTAATCTGTTAATTATTTTCTTCAGATAATCCCTTAATTTTTTGAATAAACATATTGAATGATTGAGGTTCATGTAAACGCCACTCGGCAGCAGTAGCCAATAAAAATAGATTTTTTATTGGTTCCTCAAGCCTTCCCAGACCTCTCCTGCTTATGGTTTTACTACAAACTCAGAAAATTGTGAACCCTGGAAATATTCATGAATGTTATTGTTGCAAAGAAAACGCCAATAAAGCAAGAAAAAATAGGACTGCAAACAGCAACAGTGGTTGGTTTTCGGTACAAGGTTTGTTCATGTCTCCTGAGTTTAACTGTGATTGTTCTCCACACAATCAACATTCCTTTAAAATATTTCAGATCTTCACAGTTTTCTGGGTTTGGCTATAAGGTGACAGCACAGTGAGATTAAAATTCAAATTAGTGATGAATTTGATGAATTTGTTTGGGGGTCTAAAGCAAACCTTTTATCAGCCAGTGTGTGCAATTAATACACTTGCTTTCTTCACACCACAAATATTTGACTTTGCTACCAATCCACCATGCTGTTAATTTGCTAGGAATTTATTACAGTATAAACCAGTAATACATCTATTTATTCAGCCTTACCTTTCCTTCACCCCATTCTTTGAAGCTTGCTGTTGAAATACCAGGTTCCACAACAACCAATCCAGCTACTTTCTCTCCCCATTTTGAGACCTGTCCCCCCAAAAAAAGTATTAATAGGTATTTGCACAACAGCAGCTTCTGCTAGTGGCCTAAGTCAGGTGCTAGTAAGAGTGATCACGACCAGATCTATTTTGGGTTTTCACTGTTTCACATTATGGTGATGACTTTAACAGAAACTATTTTACAAAATTCCAGATGGACCACAATGTACACTACTGAATTTTTCAGTAATTGTGTTTTCCAATAGTTATTATTAATTGCGTTATCCAATAAAGTTATTATTATTATTATTATTATTATTATTATTATGCTTATGTCAAACTCTTGACCTTGCAAAAGGTCTTGACAAGGCCCACAATAAAAGACAAAAGTTCCTTGGTGTGCAATATGTTGAACATAAGATCAACAAGTGCTATACAGAGGTGGTGCCACCTACTTGTATGTTCTAAATGGAATATCAGCAGACTAATGACTGGAGTAGGAGTACAACACTATGGCTACAAATTCCTTGTACTGAGCACATGCACTACATTTAGGGGTCAAACTGTTTTTAAGTGTACATGCTGATATTGAATGGAAAACTCATTGTAGTAGTCTTACTTGTACTACTCTAACTTCCCTACTAACAGCCACCCAAAGTTCTAACCTGAGGTAAAGGCTGAACTGGAACACAAGGCATAAATTAATTTAATTAAATGTTTAAAACATCTCACCTCCTTGCAAGGATACTCATTATGATAGCAGTTAATTCTGACTTAACAAAGCTACTTACAGCCAGTTCAGTGAGAACATTAGCTCCAGCACCCACTCCAAAGCAAACTACATCATTCAAACTGCGACAGTAAAGAAACGGCTATGTAATCTCAACAAATACCAATATCCAGGAGAAATGTACCATTCCAGATAAATAGAAAGCTGCTGAAGTCACATTGACAGAGTAAAAGATTTGTAATGAGATGGTAACTGAGTAAATAACGACCCACAATCTTTCTATAAAGTGAGACCTAAAAGTGCATCTCACAGGTATGCATATATGAACAATGTCATTCAATATTTTAAACGTGCTACTTAAGAAAGACATCACATTATTAAACTTACTTAAAATGATCAATAACATTGCCCACCATCTCCCCTAGTTTTGCCATAGTTGGGTACTGATAACTGAAAAAACAACAACAACTACAGCATCATGCATGGTTTGAGAATTTGTCCTCACAAATTACAACTAACAATTCTCAAAGTTGTTTAAACCTGGAATTTAAATGCATGAGCTAATGAAAAAAGATCATTAGAATACAGTACATCAACTACAATCTTGGACAAAAATGTTGGGAAAAATGGCATTAAAAAGACATTTGATGTGCGCACACAAGCATAACATATCCCCCCCTCCCCTACTCCAACACTTTGTAAACCAATACTGTACTGGGGGAAGGGGGGTTATAAATGAAACTTTGTTCATTTATGGAATTCAGAAATGAGGGGATGCGTATTTTATGGTGCTGCGTCACATTTTCCCAACACGTTTTGTCCAAGACTGTAGCTACCTTGTTTTCCTTTGCCAGCGAGAAACATTCTAAGATTTTGCTGAATTGCAATCGTACAGATCATGTTTCCTATGTGAACCCTGCGAATATTAAACATCTGGTTTGATTGCAGCACTGTATAGCTAGAATAATATTCACCTTCAGTGTTGTTTTTCTGCTGAAATATTACATGTAACTAAACAATAAGTCCAAAGGGATGCACTGAATTAGTCACCCCACCAGTACAATACTCCATAATTATGTTCCACACATTCAACAGTAAACATCAGTCCACCAGAGGTTTCTTTCACTGTCAATCCTGACATACTACTTCAGTTATCTGAGTCACTTTTCATCAAAAACCATCGATAAAAATTAATTATCTTTTTTTTTTCCTTTAGCAACTGTAATTTCTTTTTCTTTTTTCCTATTTCTATCTTTCCCATCTTGAACATATTCAATCTTTTAATTTGAGAAGCAACCTATTGTAAAAGTTATAAGCCTATTTCTTCTTAAATCAGTTCTATACTAATATTCATAATTCATGGTAAGAGTAAATTTAAAAAAATACAATAAAAAGAATTTAAATTTCTCCACAATCAGTTAGCAAAAACCTCAGTACACACTCAAGTTTAAATATGCTATTAGTCAGCAATTGCTAGATTTAGGCCATCCCCCCCCCCCTGCCCCAACCAAGTAACATGCCGCTCATTTGAAAACGAGTCAACAAACAATGTTATAATTGCTTTGTTAGAGCTGTTTTCAATTGAGTGCCATAAAACTAAAACCAAAGTAATTACAAAGCCAACCACTTTACTGAAGGAATGACATGATCCAGCTAACCATGAATCAATGTCATTTATAACTCAGTTTTGCTAGCCAGTCAGAATGCAAACCAAGTAAAAGCAGCCAATGCAAGCATGGGAAAGCCAGAGTGATGAAGCAGCACAGCCTTCCAGTTAAGTTTTTGAGGTGGGGTGCCAACGGGGAATGGGAAGGGGTCAATATCAGTGGATCTCTATACAATTGCTGAAGTGTATCACTTGATTTGTCGTGTCAGGTGTTCAGCTTTGTCTGGTTTTTGACCCTAGACCTATCTCTTATGTGGAACACTGTAGCAATAATGGTTTCAGCATCTGATTGGTTGAAACATATGCCAAAGTTTTTTTTATCCAAACATAGATAGAGCAAACCAAATCAAAAGCTAAAGCCACTGTGTAATTGAACGGCTCCTGGTCAAAATGTCCTAGGTGACATTTGGCCACTTTTTCAGTCATTTCACAAAACTGCCTTTTTTTCTGCCCAATCGACAGCACTAAAATTATGGGGTTGACATTCCCATGCTGTATGCTAAAAATTAGGGCAATGGGATAAACAGAAGCAAAAAAAAATTTCCCCTCTATTTTCATATTGTCATCTTCTTGCCCCCCCCCCCCTCCCCCCACTTTTTCTTGTTTTTCCATCAACATTATTTTCTTCATACTACTTGGGAAAAGCAATTCCATAACTTCACAAAATAACCAACCACACTAAAAAAAAAGTCACTTGGGACGTTTTTGCTCTGA
>BLFK01000650.1:353118-358940 GCA_014634185.1 Astreopora myriophthalma | reverse complement strand
GTACTGATAATCAGTCGCCTAGATAGCCAAAGTAAGCTCCAGATGTTTACACTATTTTCCGGCCGCCATATTGGTGTACCACGGAGGTACACCAACATGGCGTTTTCATACTGGGCTCTGTAAATTTGTGCGAAACATTTCGACGAATATCTGAGGTTTCGGGAAACGCACAGGCCTAAAACTTGGAGAAGTGTCTAACTTAGTTATCTTCTATGACATCACAATTTCTTAGCTTTTTCCACTGGATGGTTTTCGATTTAATATTTTTATTGCGTGACAGTGAAAACGATCTATTATCAGATCAGTTGGTGAGAATCGAAAGTAACGCCAATTTTCTGTCACGCTTTCTATGAAGTCGTCTTTCAAATATTTCCTTTGCAGACAAGGCACGCATTGCTATCTTTTCTGCCCATTCCCAACATCTTAAACAAAAGCTCTTCAAGCGCATTCAGGCCCGCACTTTCTAACCTGTGGTTACTTCTAGTATATCCTCCTTAATTTACATTCACGCAAAGTAACTAGGCACGGGATCAAAGTAAAATTGTGCTTACAGGTGGTATCATCTAACTTTCCCGCTACACAACGCTGTTGAAAGAAAGAAGCAAGAGTATTGGGTGCAAGAAGTAAAGGTCAAAGGAACATAATTAAATAATTTAGCAGAGGTATGAAAAATAGCGATAAAACAAGACGTTTTGTTCTGTTGGCGAAGTTCACAGGACGCAGCCACAGCGACGAAGAAAAGTTTGCTCGACTTCTGCAAAATTCGTCCTACAGGCAAGAACTCGAAGGACTCCATCGAAAGGATTCATTACGTCACAAGCAGCGACAGATCTTAAATGTGCTGTTTCAAATTCTTCAGATACAAGAAGTTGGTAGTACAGAGGAGTACTGTGTTAACGGAGAGACTTTCAAGGTTTGCGTTTTAGAGGACACAGATCTATGAGATTATCGCTTGTAAATTCCTCATAGCGTCATGTGTTCGAAACTGTCGATTATCAGTTACTGATGCATCAGTTCTGCTTTCGCGCTTTTGCCCTGATATCAAGTTTATTAATGAAAATTCAGCCGGATGAACTGCAGATTACCGCCATAAATCAGAAACGGACCAAGCATTGTGCAGCTTATCGAATTTCCTTCTGGAGGGTACCATTGTTGGCAAAAAAGACTGAAAAATTCTTGTGAAAAAGTGCACAAAGAAAAGCTCATCAACTCCAAAGGACTGAACTATTTAAAGCGGAAAATCCGTAGTGGAAAATCGTCGCCTCAAGTAACGCGAAAAAAAATTCAAAGGACATGGTTTGTACATTGTGTCGTGAGAAATTTACCCTCAAGGATTAGTAATGTCGATGTATAACTTGAAAAATCATCTCGAAAACAAACCACCGATGCGTGGAAATGCAATAATATCGCGAACATTAGACACACCGACCATTTTAACATCCCAAAAAGTGGAAAGACGGAGCAAGTTTACACATTGCGATTCGGCAAAAACGTAGAAGAGGTTAAATGAAAGGATTTTTAACCTAGTAAATGTGACAACCAAATATAACCGCAGGGAATTTAGTTATCACTCCCGCATATTAGGAACATGTTTTTCATTCTTTACACTCTTTAAAGGAGCATTGACGCATGTGAACGGTAATGAATTTCAATTTTCCTTTGTCTGAATGTTCACTTCTTTCATTATTGTTAATGGACAATATAGTATCTGACAATAACGAAGTAAACAAAAACATATAAACAAAGTCTTTCGAGTGAAATTACTTTTGTTTCCTTCGTTGCTCTCCTGTCATTCTGTTTTACTGTACTCGTTATAGCTTTCGTCAGTTTAATGTCCCATAGATTTTTGGGCACTATGTCGCCTCTTAAAATGCAATTAGGAGCTACTCCACGGCTTCTACATTTTCTCACCCGTGCAATTCTACGATTGTCCTTTCAGTCTAGTTCAACCGAGACGTCTTCAAGACCTGGTAACTGTTTAATGGCAGTATGGTCATTGGAGATCTGAGTGTGTCCCCAGTGCTCGGGCATCGAAAGGTATTTCGAATACGGGCTGATTACTAACCTCTGAGAACCAAAATAAGGTTGACTTTTCTTTTACTCTTGGGTGATTCAGATCAGTTACTTTCGAAGATCTTGCTGCGGACAAAGGGGAGAAAGCTCACACATCTGTTAAGGGAAGGTTTATTTCATGTTGGCAATCAATCGGCGCTCCCGATTTAATTTTAAGTGAATGTAGGAATGCTTCCGCCAAGACAGTGTTCCTAGAATCCCGTCATTTTGAATTATCCAGGTTCTGTTTTCAGAGAACGCGTTCTTTTGGAAAAACCTTATGCCAGTTATTTCGTTTTTCAGACGAAAATGGATCTCACATTGAGGAAAGCTTTGGAAATAGCTGTATCATCCAGGCAAAATTTGTCTTTCCACTTAATAAAACCTCTTGAGACTCCGGCTTTTTTCAAAATAAGCCATTCATAAAAATGTTTACTTTTACTTGTTAAACGATACCAAAGTGAACAACACCAAAGTGTTTATCAGCAAACTGTGACGAGTTCGCCAGATGCAAAATTAGTACCGCAATATATTGCCGCGATGTCTTCGTCACGAAAATAGACAGTTTAGCTTTTTCCTTGTTATTCCAATGGATACCATTGGCCAAAAAGGCGAACTAGCCAATCAGAACAAGCATTCCAATTTGCGTTTGCGAGACCCGATATCAACATCCGCCCCGTTACATAAAAGGTTAATGCCGGTTCGCTGTTTTTATTACTCTAGCCGTAGGCTAGAATTGAGGTTTCGGGTTTGAATCTTATTGGTCTTGCCGAAGGCAAAGACTTAAGGTTCCGCTTCTGATCTTTATTTTTGTTTATTTATTTATTTATTTATTTATTTGTGTGTGTGTGTGTGTGTGTGTGTGTGAGTGTGTGTGGGTGTGTGGGTGTGTGGGTGTGTGTGTGTATGTGGCGGTTTTCCTCTATAGCCTCTTCTTATACTTGAAATCCTCGTGAAAACTAAATGTAATGACAAAAACTAGTGATTACGACTTATTCTCAGCAACTGGTGTTGAGTGCAGCTAATGAGCGTGCTAACCAATCTAGCAGGCCCGTAGGGAGGGGGGGTGTGATGGGTGCGCCCGCACCCCCCCCCCCCCGCAGACTGCTGAGGTCCACTTTTTTGTTAAAAAAAATAAATACTAAAAAAAAATAATAGTGGACATAGTAGTTGATCTGTTTGCCAAGATGCACCCAAGGAGGCTTGAGCTTGGCACACTTCTGAAAGATCGTGATGATCAGCAGCCAGCCGAGTGAACAATACGGATTTACAACTTTATTTCTATTTTTGTTATTTTTAAATAGTGACATTGGCATTGTTATTCTCTACATTGTAAAATACATACGTAAAGCATTCTCTGCCAAAAAAATCAATTTTGAAGTTCAAAATTTGACAAATATCCACGTTTTTAGGTTCGCTTTTAGCGACCTATATTGCTATCATACTGACCTTCAAAACGCACGAAATGCAGTCTCAGACAACTTAATTTTCAAAATTTCCCGGGGGGGCATGCCACCGGACCCCCCTAGTAAAGAGCGCCTCCGGCGCTCGTTGGTCCGTATAATCAACTGATCGCACCCACCCGTAAAAAATCCTGGCTACGGGCCTGTCTAGTATGTGCATTCTAGCTCTAAGACGGATCATGAAAGACGGAAAAACTGAAATTAAGAAAGGAATACAACTGTCGATGCTCAAACTACTGATATAAAACAAGAAATCATACCTCTTTTTCCGCTTAAACCTTTCTGTTAAGCATATGTTTCTCAATCCTTCATTCACTTCAATTCCCGCCAAATGTAACACAAAAACTAATCCTACCGATTACAAAATCTGATATAACCAAGAATAGAGAAACGTTAAAATTGAATAAAAGGGAAAATAAGTGATTCATGTAAAAGAATTTATTGGCTGAATCCTTCTGTTACAAGGCTTGATATTCCGTAAGGCTCTAAATCTCGAAACTCGTTGTTCTCTCAATAAACGCTATCCGTAATCAAGACTACAGTCAAAGTTCTGGTATTTAAACTTAAGTGTCAGTATTTCCTATACCACAAAGATCAGATAATCACTAAATCAGGATAAATGAACGAACCTGTGTGCGGTTTCACGAGTGTTTATTTTCCTAGGCTATTTCCGTTAATTGTTCTATTATTTCAATTCAGTTCAATGTAGGCACGATTTCTTCACAATTCATCCAACGCAAACATGAATGCTTACAGTCACATCATACTCGATGATCCGAAATCATCCTCCCTAAACAATCCTGGGCTGCCCATGACATCTTCCAAGAATCATCCTACCAAGCTGATTTCTCAGTTTCTTGATTTTTCTCTCAAACACTTAGTTTGCACTTTACCGTCTTATGTTAAAGACAATACTTTTGAAAACTATAGACCAATCTCTGTTCTCTCTATTTTCAGCAAACATTTGAAAAAGCTATGCACCATCGCCTCTATAAATATGTGGAAGAGTTTAAGATACTTTATCCACTGCAGTTTGGTTTTAGAGAAAAATGTTCAACAATGCATGGTCTTATATCTACCACCGAATCTATCCGTCAGTCCATTGATAATAATGAATTTGGCTGTGGGATTTTCATAGATTTGAAAAAAGCATTTGACACTGTCAATCACTCAATTCTATTAACTAAGCTCAACCATAATGGAATAAGAGGTAACATCCATGAATAAATCTTATTTATCCCACCGAGAGCTTGTATGTGTTTATGGTCATAACTCAATTTCCCTGCCGGTAACTTGTAGTGTTCCACAAGGATCCATTCTAGGACCCTTCTTATTCTTATTATTCAGAAATGATCTGCCTCATACCTCAAACCTATTAACATTACATTTCTTTGCTGATGATACTAATCTCTATCTCTCTGGTAAGAACCTTAATCACCTCGAAGTAATTCTAAATCTGTTTCTGAACGGATGAAGTGTAACCGCTTAGCACCACTGAAGTATCTTAAAAACTAATTTTATTCTTTTTCATTCAAAAAAGCTAAAACCTCATAAGCCATTCCATATTTAAATTGATAATGAATGTCTAAAACAATTTGACTCTCTGTCTAGTCATTATAGCCAATTCAGTTCAATTCTTTATTTGTTCACACTATAATCATGCAATATTTATACACACAGTTATAAATAAGATACAGAGTAAAAAACAAAAACAAAAAGAAAAAAAAAGAAAAAAATGTCCAGCCAATGAAGAAATAGGTTCAGAAGTGTACGGTGTCCAAAATAGCAAAGTTTTCAAGTTGGACACCGCCATGGGTAAGTAACGACGGCATAAGTTCAGATTTCATTAGCTCTATTAGGTTATTAAAGTATGAAAAAAAGTATTAATAACAGCAGTAGCACCAGCACCAGCACCGGTAATAGTGATAGTAATAATGATTTAACACAATATTAGTAAGAATACTAACAAAGATAATAATAATAGTAATAGTAACAGTAATAATAATAATAATAATAATAATAATAATAATAATAATGAAACAAGAACTCACATTAATTTAAGGAACTAGTAAGTAAAATCACTCATTTCACCAGCGTATCTGGTACCGATTTTCCATTGTTATAGTTTTTTTATTTATAAGTTTTCAATTTGTATCATTTGTATTACTAAATTGAGTTAAACAGACTCAGACTTAGACTTAGATCTTTCATACTTAGACTTAGATCTATCTATCTATCTATCTATCTATCTATCTGTCTGTCTGTCTGTCTGTCTGTCTGTCTATCTATCTATCTATCACTTACTAC
>BLFK01000650.1:328118-348118 GCA_014634185.1 Astreopora myriophthalma | reverse complement strand
GAAAATGTTTCTGAGTGTCTTTGAAATGGCATCGACTGTTTACTGAACGGTCAACTGCATTGTAGACATAGAACTCGATTTAAAATGGGATGACCGTGTCGCTTCTGTCGTACGGGACTTCTAACTTGGATTGTCGCAAGAGTGTTTCGGTATAGTCGCAATTTTTTGGGACGACAGAGACGACCATATGAAAACCAGCTTTAATGCACCCTACAAGATACAGTTATGGTTTAGATTTATCGACGATATTTTCATGATCTGGGCAGAAGGCCCAGAAAAACTGAAAAAGATAGGTGATTACCTTAACAACTTACATTCCATTCACATGCTTACTTCCCCTGACAAGGTACCATTCCTTGATCCTTATACACAATCTACAGACAAACACCAATACAGTATTTACTTATTTCATATTGTCATCCTAAGACACCATGGTTAGCGGTTTTGATTCAAGATGGGGATGCATTTTTCTTTTGCTGACTAAAATTGGATTTTTAGCGATGGCATGTTTTACCCTTTCTCATCGAAATTGGACTATGGACAGACAGAAAGTTCAATTTACAGCTACCTCGACTTCCGAATCTTCTAATGTTGATTCTGAAGCATTTAGTGACATCTGGCCAAGATTCAGTCCAAACTGAATGAATTGGTCACCCAGACTTATGTTAAAGAAAAATTGTTTATAGTTTTTTATGCAGTTCACTTTTTAGTAAAATCTTAGGCGACAAGGAGCATAAACTATATCATTTGCTTCCTCCAAGACATACCCCTAAGTACAACCTTAGGCAAAGCCGAGTGTTTGATCTTAGTTATAAAGAACAGTTCTATTAACTTTCAGTGCAATTTCATTAATTATAGTACACTCAACAAAATTACTCAATTCTGATTGGTCGAGAGCAGTACAATTAATCCCAAATAGTACTCCGTAGGAGGACCTATTAAGTTTCCATGACAACGGCGCCTAAGCACAATCATAAGCGGCAAATTTGAACGTCAACCAAAAAAAAGGCTGACAGTCGCTTCGCAATTTCCAGTGAAGACGTGCTTCAAAACTTAAAAGAAACAGCAAGCAACTACAACACGAAGAAATCTCAGAAGAAACACGACAGAAAGAAACAGAAGAAACACGAAGAAACACGAGGAAATCTCAGTTCGTAATTTTGTTGAATGTACTATAAATAAAAAATCGCACGACCTTCTCGTACAATTCGGGATTAATAGATACTCGTGATTTTGAAAGTTCTCAAATTGCACTCGCCTAAAGTCTCGTGCAATTTTGAGAACTTTCAAAATCACTCTTACCTATTAATCCCGAATTGTACGAGAAGGTCGTGCGATTTCCTACCACTAATAAGAATGTATATTAGGTTGTATATCTTACAGAATGTTTTTAGTATCTCATAGTATTTTTAAAGCTTTTTTCCTTTTGGTAAATACAGTTATTGTACGTAGTTTAGCCAACGGCTACCACGGACCATAATGTCACGTTTTGCTCTTTGGAAACGTTTCTCTCAAATAGTTAGTATGGGTAGTCAAATGGTGACGAGTGAAATAAGGGAATAATCTCACGCGCGTTTTGTCCAAAATCAAATAATTTCCCGAGCCTTTAGGTGGTAATATAGATCCTTTATTAGCATGTACATGGTAGGACATCCTGTGAACAAGGATCGTCGTTTCTTCGATTCTATGCCAAAAGTGCATGAGAGATTGGAAAATTCTCCAAACTTTTTGTGCCCTGGACCAGTTTCGAGAGAACCCCTTCTTCTTCCAGGAACATCAGAAACATTTCATAGCGATCTCAACTTTTGGAAGACACAAAATATCGTGCTTGATCAAATCCGCTACCAGAGGGCCAACAAGCTTAAATAGACAGATAATATGACGACCGAACTTCGATTTCCAACGACTTTCCCTGGTTCAACTTTAGATTTCAAAAAGACTTTTTTCATAGATTTTTCCGACTTAAACGATTTGCAAACCACACCCTAGACACTAGAAGCTACACGATACAAGTGAAATCAATCAAGTATGACGCAATTTGATTACGTAATTCTCTTTTCAACAAAGCTCGAAATCCGGATCTACAAACTCTTTTATATGTGAATCGATGAGCGAGTTTAAGCGCAAACTATGATTAAAATTGCTCGGGAAGCCGTGATCGTATTAGCCTGAATTTCAGCCGCCTCCTCCGCTCGCTAAGTCAATCGGGGAGAGAGGCGTCTGAAAGCATTAGGCATTAATGCTGTCTGTGACGTCACTACGATGTTTGAGATACAAGGCCATTATATCAGAAAACAAACTTCTCACAAGTCAAATAAGACTTTCCTGAAGCTTCTTTCGATAAGAATTTAAACGTTGGTAGATATTAATTTTTTCGTAGGTTCAAAACAGTAGTTACTTGGCGCGATATGTTACGGGGGACGGCTATTCATAGAGTTATTTTTATGGAGTTACTTTTATAGAGTTAGAGTTAAGCCTCCAAAATCCTGAATTCATGATTTTGGAAGGGTTAGCTTAAAGTTTGTTGATTAGGTCTAAACCATGATTTAAGAGTCAAGTCGGTTCATTTAATTTTGGCTTTCCAGAATGTTGAATTCAGGATTTTGGCAGTCCAAAATCTTGAATTCAGAATTTTGGCATTCGTTAACTCTAACTCTAAGTCATAACTCTACTGAAATAACTCTATTTCTAGTCGACCTCCATGTTACGCAAGAATTTTGGTTTGTTGCTCCGTTGTTTACGTAAGAGTGCGCTCCATCGTACATGAGCTATCGAAAAGCGAAATCAAGCGATGGCGTTCATTTTACCAGGCTTAATCCTCCTATTTTTTTTTTCAAGTTTGCGGACACAAGACTTGCAAAGGCAGCCATCCTGCGGAAAAGGCACTTTGAACTCGTGTAGTCCTAGGAAAAATTGTTCCTTTTCTCGCATATATCATACCGATCCATGAATTGCACACTTGATAGAACAGCTTTGTTCTTTAGTATTGTTTGATACGAGAGACATTTTTTCACGGGAAGGTGCATAAATTACTACATTTAACTGGTGACGTCACTGGACAGCATTAACGCCTAGTGCTTTCAGACGCCTCTCTCCCCGAGTGACTCAGCGAACGGAGGAGGCGGCTGAAATTCAGGTTATCATCGTATAGGCATGTAATTAAAAGAACAGACCATCGGAACAAGCTCAAATATCAGTGACTATCCGCATTAGATGGAAGCACGGAGAATACATCCTTTCACTGAATAAACCTCAACAAAAGCTTCCTCTTTATCTGCCTTCAGAAAAGTATGAATCAAGAGCACGGTGTACAGCATCTTCGAAAATCACATAAGAAATCAGCATCTGTCACGGCAGCATTTGTTTGAAACAGGTTTTTCGGCTCGCAGATCACTTTCCCAATCCATCTCCTTTACGTCATCACCGCTTTTTATTGTCCAATCAGAGAGAACTAGCTGAACTTTTGAAGAGATTTCTCGCTTGTAACTGAGGCTCGCGGCTCGTGCCACCAGGGTATTTTTTTCCTCCTCGGCCCCTCGCTCGCTCGTCAGCTTAGCGTTCTCTCTCGGATCTTGGAAAAAAAAAAAAAAATTGCTCCCGCACCCAAGGTGCTGGTCGACCTGTTCTCTTATTCTCTCACAATAAATTTGACAAACCTGCTTCTTAACTTTTATTAATAATTCATCAAATTCAAAAGAGGAAGAAAATCATAAGTGTGACAAAGTTTTGGATATTTGGTCTTTGCAAAGATCTCAATTTGTATTTGATCGCGTTATTACACAATATATAAATACCATAGATCGTTCAAATTTGGTCCGCTACGCATCTGTTTTTTTTTTTCTGAATCGTTTTAAAGATACACTTTGTCTTTCGCGTTTATAAAGGAATCGAATCACGCGGTCACTCGAGGAAAAATTCTTGTCGCGTCAATATTTAAGCTACAAAGGCTTACTATAATATCATTTTTAAGTTAAAGGTTTGTAAAATAACGCAGTGTGATTGATTTTGCCATTTTAAGAACTCGTTGAATGGTCCATTGCTTCATAAAAAGCGATAGATCTAAGTCAATCAACTAAGTCAAGTCAAATAACTAAGTTAAGTCAATTAACCTTTCAATGAATCAAAATTCGAATCTCAGGTTAATTGGCTTCAAAAGCGTGTCAGCGATTTTCGATACGTTGCGTAGTTTGTGAATTATCTGTTTGTTGGAATTTCAGTTTTTTAAGATCGCCAAATGGAAACTGCCCAGTTGTTATGAAACAAAGCAAAAATTTGCAAAACCTGAAACTTATTTATAGGCTATGGTTTAGTGGCTAACAAAAAATTTTGGCTTAATCCGGCGGATAAAGCCTACTCAAGTTGTCGCTTGCAAAAGTTCTTGTTTTGTTTTTTTCGTTTTTTTGTTTTTTTTGCTTTGTTTTGTTTTGTGTTTGGAGAGGGGAGGACGAGCGATTTTTTATATCTTCGTTTGGATATCTGTGCTATGATACAGCTGACTAAAGACGGTAACCTAAACTATTCTAAACCTGAAAAGGTAGTTTTGGATTAAAGACTTGAACACATTGGCGAAAATGGTCACGCTAGCTAAAAAATAATGATCTTGTTAGAAGTTTCGTTTAAATATCATTTAGTACCTTTTACTTGATTTTATACATTTTCATTCGAGGGTCGAGAACGGTAACACAGAAAATTATTATAGAATGCAGATATGAGAGGAAATGGTACACAAGACCAAGATATTTTGCTACGTGTTAAATCCTTTAATAGATATTAACTTTGGCTGTAGAAAAGCCAAAATGCTAACAATTTACCGTAAAAGCCTAACCTCCATTAAGCCTCTTAACTTTTACATATCAATTTAGCAACTAAACATCACTACTCTGAATGTCAAATGACCCCTATACATTTTCTAGTCATCGCGTGGTAACTTATCAATAAATCATAATTTTACAAGTTACTTTACCCATAAAAAGGGCAATATACCTCGTTAAGTGACATTTATTGTTACATGCACAGTTTTAATCAAGTCGATCTGTACCTTGAGTTCCAAGATGAAGAAGGTTTTATTTTCCGTGTTCCTCACTTTTGCGTTGGTCCTGAGTCATCAAGATGTGCATAAGAGAGGCAATGAGCCTTCTAATCCAGCACAAGATGAGGTCACTCAAAGAAGTACTAGGCAAGCGCTTAAAGACCTAATGACAAACCAAAAACCTATCACTGACCCGGAGGATCAATTACAGCTAGTTTCACCATATTGCAAACAAGACATGGCAAGGAATCCTGACATGACAAATCCAAACAATGGGATACGTTTCGATTTCGACCAAACGACGTGTTATGCCATAGGCAAGACATCCAACTCAGCAGTGCATGTTCTTTCAAAGAGCCAAGATCAAATCGACTTTGAAGAAATCCCACACGGCAGCCAGCACTGCTTAATGCCGTTAGAATTCCAAGCAGTATTTCTCCCTTTCGCCGAAAACGGAGATACTTACATGATCTTGAATCCAGTTATAGCCCCTTGGTTTTTCACTGAAGACCTTGGTGGCTGCGACATTTTCGTAGCAACTGATCCCAATCAAGGTAGTAAGCCCCTTGTTATACACTCTAATCGGAACAGATGCGGGCCCGGGGTACTGAATCTCCAATTGAAGGGAAGGTCTGCTGATCAGTTGTTGGCATCAGGTGCAAACGCTAATTACAATCTGATTGCCCGCGCCTACTTTAAACCGACCGACACCGATGAAATGCAGACGATTGAACAACACATCCAGGAATATACCCAAAACCACGAAGGAATAAGACTTGTCACTTACAACAATTTTGAAGGAATACAAGATGGGCAGCTTTTCAGTTTTATTGGTCAATACAACACCCGTGAAAATTCATGGCGATTTATTGTGAAGGGAAAAAGAAATGGTCAAATAAGTGGTGAATTTAAGGTATCTGCAGAGGGAAAGACAACTTAAAAATCGAGGCAAAACCTGGAAAATTGGTCCCGAAGCAATCTCATTATGTTATCTTATACTGATTTATCTTAACGATCACTTAAATGTTGTAAGGAAGATGGTGAGTTTTAAGCCCCGTGATTGAATGAAAAGATGAATTTATGAGAAATGTTGACTGCAAAACAGCCGTATTTTTGCTTTCGCCAAATGCGTGTTGTCAAGCGAAAGGTCTGGAGCGAGGGTGAAAATGAAGGGTGAGACTGGGGAGAGACGCCTCACACGCACTATGGGCGTGAATTCGAAAACCGACTGTTTTGTATGGCGCGCCGTTTCGGACAAAAATACTTGTTGTAGAATATCTAATACATCTAGCAAATACATACAACTTATCTTGGGAAATATTCAACTTATGGAGAAAAATATATTACTTATTGAGAAAAAGATACTACTTACTACAAAAATATACCACTTGTTGCGCAAATAAACACCTCTGTGTAAAAAGTAGGACTTATATGAAAAATGTACCGAAATTCGGAAATATACAACTTGTGTTGTAAAAATAATACTTCGCCCGCGATGTTTTGGTCAGCCGACTCTCGCAAAAGCCAGAAGGCCTGGCCACATATAATTCCCGCCAGTTGTTCAGTATGGCGGCGCGCATATTGAACAAACTGCTAGAGGCTGTAATCTCGCTTAATGAATCCAGCAGTGAGGCTAGTAATGCTCCAAAGATGAATCAAGCTATAAACGAAAACAAAACAGAAGCTAGGGAAGCTGCTTTAAGGCAATTATTTCCAAGCTTCCGAGGGCAATCTTCAAGCCACTCTGCGGCGTCCGCGTCAGTGTCTGCGAGTCGGGCCACGACTTGTGTGTTCAATCCAAGTGCAAACTGGTCCAGGAAAGGGAAAAAGCGTGGAAACAAGAAGGGGACATCGGACATTTGTGGATCCAGTAGTGTATCTAAAGCTGTTGTAAAGGATGTAGTTCTATTGCCGTCTCCGAAGGTTGACGAAGTCCCACGTGGACGGTTCAGAGAGACGCTCTATAGCAAAAACTTTGCTGCTAGCAGTGGCGGATCTAGGGGAGGGGCCCGGGGGGCCCGGCCCCCCCTTATTTTGGCAAAAAGAAAAAAGAAAATACTGATAAAACGCAGAAAGAAGAAAAGCCGGCAGGGCAAGCGATAGCAACCCCCCCCCCCCCTCACNNNTAGCTCAAGGTCTGGATCCGCCACTGGCTAGTGCGGTCGACTTTTCTGATTAAATGCAAGAAGAAGAAATTAGATGTAAGTGCAATGAACTCTTTGAACGGAGATTTAAAAAGTTCACGAGAAGAAGCCATACTCAGTGTAACTGTCTCTTCTGCGCCTTTTAGTTTTTTCTGATACACCCAACATTTTAGCTATACCAGACCAGGAAAACCCAAGTGATCTTAACCCATCCAGTTGTTCTTCTGGAATTACCAGGGTTGGTCGCCCTCTTCTCTTTGATGACATGGTTGGACATGAATAATTGACTTCTCTTTTATCAATGAAGCTAAGTCGTTCTTCTAAGCGTTGGATAAGTGTTTGGAATTCGATAACTGCTAGAAGGATGTCATCAATAACATTTTGCTGAGATTCCACTGGTCTTGAGACAACGAGAAGGGAGATAACGAATTCTAGGCAACGGTCTCGTAGTCTTTCAATTGTTACGCTATCACCTACAAATAGTTCCCTTTGAAATTCGTGATATATATCTTTTCCTACGTTCTTGTTTAACACATCCAGAAAAACTCTACGCTCCACACACGGCAAGATAGACGACATATTTCTTGCGGCCATCTTGCCTAGGGTGCAAGGCTTTTGCGAGAGTCGGCTGACCAAAACATCGCGGGAGAAGTATTATTTTTACAACACAAGTTGTATATTTCCGAATTTTGGTACATTTTTCATATGTCCTACTTTTTACACAGAGGTGTTTATTTGCGCAACAAGTGGTATATATAAGTAGTATCTTTTTCTCAATAAGTAACATATTTTTCTCCATAAGTTGTATATTTCCCAAGATAAGTTGTATGTATTTGCTAGATGTATCAGATATTCTACAACAAGTATTTTTGTCCGAAACGGCGCGCCATAGTTTTGCAGTCTATGAGAAATTAAACGGGCATACTCGCAAAAATATGCGAGTGCTCCTAACAGGAATCGAAGCTATGACCTTCCGAACAATTCTTCCGAACTAGTTCGGAAGCTCTCCCAGGATTCTCAAATATGATTGGTTATTGAGGTGCGGTCATTTGAGCCCATGATTTTGTCTAAAATTTATTCAAATCTACTGATTTAATAATTCTAAACGATCTATAGGCCATTCAATAAATATTCAAAATAAAGAATACTGTGGTTATTGTTGCCAACCCGGCCCATGACGCTTACTTTAGAAGCAAACAATTGCAACCAAACCAAGCAACTAAACCAAACAACTTTATGTGCATGTGACCCCTTGCATATGATTGGTGGAGCCAGGTCATTCGACGTACAGGAAGTCGTCCAGGACAGGAAGTAAACTGGTTTATTTTCTCTCTAGAAGGATTTAAGGCAGACGTATGGTTATCACATTAACTATAATTTATGAAGGTGAAAAAATTAGCCTTAAACATTGTTACGAAGGATGACTCATTATCAACGTACCAGCTTATGAAAATATAGAGGATATTACATGGCCGCACAGAGATACGAAATTTCTCTTCGAAGTTTCGTATCTCCAAGCGACCATGTAATTTTCTTTTTATCATATAAAATCCTCACAATACAACAAAAGATGCTTTACATGTATTCTTTATTTCAAAAACTAAGGTTTGTTGGTCAAAAATGATATCACACATGCGTGGATAAAAATGATATCGCCACTAGAGGGATAGCGTTTTTATCAATTTGCTACCACTCGGTATACCACTCAATTTTATATAATAAAAGCTACTCGACAACAACAGCTTGTAGGATAACGGGGTAGTTGGGATGAGGTAGTCCAGTGCAGAACTGAAACAGGGAACTTAAGAGCCACGACGACCGCTTGGTCGACGACGACTAGAAGTGACAAATACGTCAGTGCGCAAGCGCAGCCAGAAAATTCCGTCGTCCTGCTGTCGTCGACGACACGAAAGCCAGCAAAACTACTGGTCACTCTTATCATTTTCATTTTTTTTTCTTTTTGAATGAAAGCCATTTGTATTTATCCTTCCATGACTCCTGGAGCTGGCGTGATTTTTTTTTTTGGTCGGAGCAGGTGTTTCAGATGTTGTGTTAATTTCTTTATCATCTGATGATTGCTTTCCTCCAAAGAAAGAGTACAGTGAGCCTTGCACTTGTTTCCGTTTCGACATACTTTTGCTCACGTTTTAATCGGACCTTCGAGATTAAAAGCCGCCATATTGTATCCTAAAGTGCATTTTGTTTCAAGCAGAACTCAGACTTTTATTCGGCAAGAGAATGCATGCAATAGCACTTTTTGCCTGTTCGTTTTGAAACGTTTGCCTTTGGCAATTCTTCCTTTGTCTCGAGGCTTTTAGCACTTTTTTGGTACGATAGAAGAAAAATTACATGTATTTCTCAGAGAGCGATAACTTCACTCGTCCAGAAGACTAATGCGGAAGGAAACTACTCGTTTTCAGAATTTTTTACTCGTCTTGGACGAGTGGAAAACCGTTAGTATGGAGGACAAACACCTCATGTCATGACTTGCTATCCCTATTTTAGTAGAAAATCTAAACCGGCCTGACACTCAGACCAGACTGAACATAAAGGTAGGATATTTCTAGCCGAAAAGGTCTAGTAACTCCAAAACCTCGTCACTGTCAATAAAATTAGCAGTACTGAGGGCTTAAAAAAGAAATTTTTGCTTTGTTTTAAAGCCGCATTTACACTTGCTAGCAAGTTTTCCTTGACAAGCGCACTTTTCAAGGAAAACTTGCCGACTGTACACACATGCAAGTTTTCCTTGACAAATGCACTTGACCAGTGTTGACAACATGGCACCGTTTTTAATATGCGAAGAGCAAAAGCGTTTCGTTTTGGGCGCCGCGGCAGAGCTTTGCTGCTGCAGGCTGGTCATGAGAAGAAGAAGAAGAAGAAGAAGAAGAAGAAGAAGAAGAAGAAGAAGAAGAAGGAAAAAAAAAAAGCGAAAGTGGCGGGTTCGCCGTGGGCTTCCGAGAGACGAAGGGAAGCCCAAGGAATGGCAAACAACATTGCAGGCTAACGGCTAAGGGCAACAGACCTCGAAAGCCTCAAGAATTTCTTCCGGTTAGCTCTAACTCTTCTGGTTGGCTTGACATATGACTTTTTTGTTTATTTATTTATTTATTTATTTATTATTTTTTTAATAAAACTAGGCTAGCTAATTATATACAAACACGGATACACATTCAAACAAGAGTAATTAGAACAAACTAAGGGGGCTTTCATTTATTAGCGCATGGAAAGTCCTTCATAACCCCGCTCTATAGCTCGTAGTCCTTCCCAACCCCCCCTATAGCAATGGCAAAAATTACATAACACCCTACTTTATCCACCATTATACCTCAACCCCCGTCTCTCCCTCACACATATGACAGCCACCCAACTTATATATGAAAGCAGAACAGCTAAGCCAGTTCATCCAATGCATTCATAATGTTCTAACTCAACAATCATCTTTATCCTTAGAGACAACAATTCAGCTTGCAATATTTGGCAACTCCCCTTAATACTTGCCAACCCCCCTCCCATGCGCTAAGAAATATGAAAGCCCCCTAAATACAAGACGAAAAATAAGTACTACTAAACATAATAATAATAAACCACTAAGAAAATCGGATTTTGTCCACCAGCTTATCGATTTTTCTGTTATATAAGTACACATTAATTTTCTCATTTTTTTCAAATGATTCCGGAGCTTGTTTTTCTCCCTGGCAATATGGAGCTCTGTATTATATACACGTCTTGTTCTAACGATAAAGCCTCTAATCGTCGGTAAGGTAATGTATTATGGCATCTTTTACAGTAGATATGATGTTTACCCAACAACAGAAGGTGATTAATTAACATAAAGTCGTTTACAACTTCAAATTTAATTGCCAAAGATCAAATCCGACTCATTAACCGTTTCGACATAAACATCATTATCTCTAAGCCAGGACAAGACGTGTTTCGAAAAAACGGAGGATATCGTACACGAAAACAATAAATGCTCAACGAACTCCGTTGCCTCTCGACAGAAAGTACAGCTTGGTGATTCAACTAGACCAATGTGGCTAAGTTTCTCATTTGTGAAGAGGATACAATTCAGAATTTTGTATTGGAATTTCCTGATCTTAGATTCCAACGTGGTCTGGAATGCTAACGAATAAACCGTCTCCCAATTGACTGCTATGTTTGAATACTTGAATGTTTGTTAATTTCTGTTTTGCAGTGGGTGGAATCTGCTTTCGTTGTAGAAACAGTTGGTAGATCTGTTTTGGGAGAGATGTCAAGAATTGGCAACAAATTGCCGCTTTCTATCCTAATAGTTGGGATGTCTGGAACGGGATCAATTATTGTCGCCTCAGTAGAGGCTTTAAGAAGGGAACACCGTTCTACAGGAATTGAATTAATAGTACTCATAAGAAAGAATAGCGGAATTTACACGTGAAGAAATACCATGCAAGAAAGAATTGTTTTCTGACGTTAAATCTCCTATCTTTAGAAATCCTAGATTAATTATATCCCTTCTGTACAGTGATTTTTCGTCACAACAGAGAAATTTGTTATTCCAAATAATTTCATTAATAATTTCTTCGTAACAGTTGGGAGTTTTCCCGTTTATATCTGACCATGCATCAAAGCATTCCTTGTGATACTGTGGTAAGTTAATTTTCAATTTATAGGTATGAAAATTACAGTGCAAGACAAAACGTCTTCCATTTGGTAATAGAAGCTTGTCTAGGATTAACCTGCGAGTAGAGGCCCTTCAATCTTCCTAGATCAGTCGGGAAGAGGAAGGGACCTCAATCTCGTTCCCAGAGCCAGCTTTTGTCAGCACCAAGAACACGGACTCTGGCCACAGCCAATTCATGGGCAGTCGCAGCGAAGGTCCATTTTTTGCAGCGGTCTATTGCTTCAAAGTCTTGAGTCTGCGTAGATGAGCCGTAGGTCCGTCATTTGCGGACTTCCTGCTTTGGAACTGGCCAGAGTCCGTGTTCTTGGTGCTGACCAAAGGAAAAGCGGGCTCTGGGATAGAGATTGAAGGGACCTCTGCCAGCCGCCTCGACTTTTCCCTTTCAGCATGCGTCGAATTTAAATGTAACCAAGCGTCGGTCACGCGTGACCAGTATCCCCAAAAGTGAGCAATCTTCCAGAAATGTCTTTTAACATGTTACTCGTTGTGCACTAATCATAAATGCAACGTCTAACATTTTAAGTCCGCCCATTCCAATGTTGGATATTAATACAGGGCCCTTAACTTTATCTTTTCCATTCCAAATAAAGGTATAACAAATTGGGTTCGCCTCCTTAATTAACTCATTACAAATCGATATAACGGACGCTCTGGACATCAGCTTCGGGATAGCGAAGGTTCTAGTTATCTGTATTTTTCCTAGAATGGACAGCCCTCCATTTCCATACATTGATTGATCTCTTTATGCTTTTTAAGGTTTGCTTAAATTTAAGGTTATCTTATCCTTCAAATGCAATTCGTAATTCTTCAGTCAAGGTTGGAACCTTTTTGAAGTCACCTAAGAATGAAATTGAATAACTGCTATTCTCCACATTGTATAACACGAAGTAAAATGATTCCAGTTCACTAATAATTATTTTGGGATCAGCCGTAATTGTTCCATCACCCGGAACAATTTTCCGTACGCAACTTTTTTTCTTATTTGATTTTTCTAAATTCAGAAAACATTTGTTGTTTTCTTCTCCTTTTTCGTACCAATTTGCACGGGGACGAACAGTGGCATCTTGAGTGATGTAGTCATAAAGTTCGTCATACTCTGCCTGTAAACATTCTAACTCTTCAGCGTTTTCTTTCGACGGGTCCTTGTCGCATTTTTGGGTAGAGTCCTGTAACTTTTTTCTAATTCATTTATCTTTGCTCTCCTGCTGCGAGCTTTGTTTTGCTATAACTAATAGCTACTGAATTTTATATTTTAACAAATCCTAGAGAACACGTTTATCATCAACCTCCTTAAATTCCTCAAGCCAATTTATTTACATTTTCGTCAAGAAGATCGCGATAGTCATTATCATTAACTAAAGTAGAATTAAATTTCCAAAAAGTTGGTACACGTTGACTTTCGTCGAAACTATTAATGAACAGATTTATTACGGAGTGGTCCGATTTAATAGATGGCACAATATCTACTGACACAATATCATCATGTATAGAAAAAGGGGTTCGAAGTGTCATGGCGGTCAGACGTGTTCTCCGCGGTCTGTGATTCTTCAACTGAGAAAAGCCATGACAGGCTTATTTTGTGATCTTAAAGTAAGAGCAACGTCTTTCTAACAACATTTGCCGAAGCTTACCAACAACCATTGCTACTCCACTGCTTACTCTGATCTGATGTCTAAGCGTGTTGAACGATCCAGTTCAAGCAGTTCGTGTTCGAAGCCTTCCCCAAAAAGAAACAAACATAAGAGTGACGATGTGGAAAGCGACCGAGAAATCGACTCACCAATCTCTCTAAAGCAGCTCCTCGACAAGCTATACTCCATGGAATCTAGAATGGAAGATAATTTTTCAAATCTCCACTCGCAGATCGCTCAATTAACACACGAGTTCAAAGAAGAAATCAATGGTGTCAAAAATTCGCTGAAAGAATTCGAGAAATCCCTCAACAGCGCTTGGAGCTTCATTGAAGATCTTCAGCAAGAGTCCAAAGCCTTCAAAGACTCGAAGAGTTCCCACCAAAAGATGTTGGATGAGCAAGCAGCAGAAATACTACGGCTGAAATCCGAGCTGATCAAAGTAAAAGCCGAAAACGATAAACTCACACTTTCCTTAGAGGAAACTCAAGAGAACCTCATTGCACTTGAGAACTACACCAGAAGAGAAAACCTCCGTTTCATGAATATCCCTGAGAGCAAAAACGAAAACTGCACAGACATCGTGTACGACATAATCGAAAACGACCTCAACATCGACCCTGAAGACATCAGATTCCATGCTGTTCACCGCGTGGGCAAACCTCACAAACGAGATGATGGTACAACGCCTTCTCGCCCGCGGCCGATAATCGCAAGATTTGTAGTAAGAGAAGACAGGGACACAGTTTTCTCGGTCAAAAACCGACTAAAGTCCTCATACAGATACTCTGATACGAGATGCAAAGGTAATAAACAGAAAGCTCTTTATTGATGATAACGCTTACGACATCTCAAACATTCCAATAGACTTTAAAGTTTCTTCTATCTGATTTACGGAATAAGTTTAGAAAAAATAGGAGCTCAAAGCCTGATCCGTTGGCTATTTTCTCAGTATTTACTGTAAGGTTAGTCATGCAATTACCCATGTATTTGTTTGTGTATTTGTTATCTTCGTTGTTCTGTGTTATCTTCGTTGTTCTGAATACTTACGATGAATTCGCACCTTGATCTTGATGTTAAACTCCTATCTTTAAATGTAAGAGGGCTGAATAAGTCAATCAAAAGGCGTTCGATTTTCAGATGGTTACACAACCAGAAACCTCAATTCGCATTCTTGCAAGAAACGTACAGCTCCAAAAACTACGCGCATATTTGGGAAGCCGAATGGGGCGGAAAAGCATTCTTCAGCCACGGCACTTCACATAGTAAAGGTGTTATGACACTAATTAATCCGAGATTGGACTTTAAGGTAAATACGAGCATTTCTGATAAAAATGGTAGGTTCTTAATTCTAGATGGATGTTACTAAAACGGGGAATGGGGAATGGGGAATGGGGAATGGGGAATGGGGAATGGGGAATGGGGAATGGGAAATTGAAATGGGAGAATCGAAAATGGAAAAAAAATAAAAAATGGCCAATTGGATTGTAAAGAATAATTGTTATGAATATGGAATAATTTTTCTCAGCGGCGATTACCCAAGCTTTGAAAGCGTTTTGCGCCAAAATTAAAAGCCTGGGAATTCGCGATGATATGTAGATTTCCGATGTCATTAAAAACCCGGATATTTTGTTTGAGTGTTCTATTACCCGCAAAAAATTCATTTTGGTGGAAAAATTTCCCATTTTGCAGAGGTAAAAACAGATTAATTACGGTTTGTTTTGCCACTTTTCTTCTCCAAGAAATAAATCATATTAAGACCAATTTCTATCGGCTCGTTAACTAGTTATAGAGTTGTTATTTTCCGTTGTAGGTAGTTGAGTAAGAAATAGAGTAATGAAATTTTTCTGCCAGTTTGCTACCCCATGAATACGAGCCCGTACGAGCCATGTAAAACCAATTTTTTTTGGTTCTTTAAGTAGTTGTAGAGTTGTTATTTTCCGTTGTGTAGTTGTGAGGCGAATTATCCTCGGGGAAAACATCAGACACGTGGCGGCAAAACGAATTTCCAGCCAACAAGGCTTAAAATTTCGTGGCCGACTGTCACTGTTTATCTTGCACCACACATCAAACAACAACGTTCGGTACGAACAAAACCGAATAGGATTAATCTCATCTTTCAGCGTGTACTACTCTGAACAAAACGTTTTGTACAAGTAAACCAGAAGCGTGACTCATACGCCATAAGATCATGAACACGAGCTTCGCATCGATAATCTCGAGCCGGAGCGAAATAAATTATCATAATTAAGAAAAACGCGGGAAAGACACGACAAGTAAGAGATAGAATAAATCGGTTAAGTAGTGGCAACACTAAATCTTCGACATTAAATTAAAAAAGACTTATTTGATGTTCACTGATAATTGTACTTAAATAAAATAAGAGTTTCTAAGCTTAATTAAGGGTATTTCACGTTCATTTCGTTGTACCTTAGTGCGTCATCACTGCACTTGCCGGTTTCATTCAGTTTAGTGATCTTTCAAAGGACTTCTTGAATTTTCTGAATAAAGTCCATCACTGCTAACTCCGAACAACAGAGGAGTCCACATTTAGTACGCATGTCATTTTAGTTTTTGCTAGAAACAAAGTTTCTACTTATCATCGCGAATTCCTCTTTTAATTTTGGCGCAAAACGCTTTAAAAGCTTGGGTAATCGCCGCTGAGAAAAATTATTCCATATTCATAACAATTATTCTTTACAATCCAATTGGCTATTTTTTATTTTTTTCCCTTTTTCGATTTTCCCATTTCAATTTCCCTTTTTTCAATTTCCCTTTTTTCAATTTCCCATTCCCCATTCCCCATTCCCCATTCCTCGTTTTAGTAACATCCTTCTTTCGCATGACTCCTGTATTTGCGAAAGAAGAAATTGCTTTTTGATTTTCTAGTAAATTTAGGACATTTGGGCGTTTTTTAAGGACACAAACAGTTGTCTACAGTGCCAAAATGTGAAAATGTAGAAAAGGATATGTTGGAATCCAAAACAGTTTGATCGTTTGAGATATTTAAGAAAGAAAAACAAACTAAGGTATCGATTTTACTGTTTTCTGTTCTTTATCTAGGGAAAGTGAACCAAAAAAATTGAATGGCCGAACTGTGCACGGACCATAACGGTCCATGCGTCATTCGTCCATTTCATTTTCAATTTAGAACGAAGATGAAATTTTGCTTTTCGTTTTTCTTTATTTATCAGTTCGTCTCTTCTTTTTGAAACAAAATTACAATATTCTAGAAAAACATTGATATTTTAATAGTAAATTTAAAGTACTGCTTTATTTAACATTATTTTGCCATTTCTTAGGTTTCATATGAATGAAAAATAGAATATCGTTACAGGAAATCAATCGGCTTTTAGAAACAAACATTGAAAAATCGATTCTATGTTTAATTTTGTTTTTAAACGAAAATCGAAAATTCATTGAGCAAAATCAAAAATTGAAAATTGATTTCAATATTCAATTTTGTATTTCGACTACAAAATTGAAAATGGATCGCGCCGAACGAGAACAAAAGCTGACGAAGTAGAGGTAGGCTAAGCTGCTCTTTTGCTTACCCGTATACTGGGCTAAACGTTTCGTAGTTAATGCGGAGGCCTGAACATTTACCAAATTCTTCAGTTGTATCAAAAAATCTACTGAATGATTGCTCATTTCTTACAAATCCTGTAAATCATCTGCAAATATTTGCAATTTGATGTCGTTGCCATCTACATTAACACCTCGAATACTTGGATTCCCACGTATTCTGATGGCCAAAACTTCCAAAACTATAATAAAAAGGTATGGCGAAAGTGGATCACCCTGCCTAACGCCTCTTTGAATCGGAAAATGACCAGTAGCAAATCACCCCGTTATTAACAACACAACTTGAAATATTCTGATAAAAAGTACGAACCCACTGAATAAAGGAAGGACCAAAGCCAAAGGTGGACATTGTCTCATACAAAAAATTCCTATTCACCGAGTCAAAGGCTTTCTGGAAATCAACGGCGACCATACGACCGTCAATTTTATATCTTTCAGTGTACTCCAATACATCATCAATTGTGCGTATTGCATCAAATGCAGTTCTTCCTTTGACGTAGGCACTCTGATCGTAATGTATAATACTAGGCAAAATAATTTGTAATCTTGAAGCAATCGCCTAAGATCCCATTTTGGCGTCAACATTGATCAGCGATATTGGCCTCCAATTACTAATTTTTCTCTTGTCCTTATCTTTCTTTTCCAAAAGAGTTATGAGAGCTTGTTTTTGCGAATTCGACAAATTCACCATAATCATATGAACAGTTAAGGCTATCCGCAAGGAGGTCACCTACTACATCCCAAAAAGCAATATAAAATTCGACGGTAAGACCATCGTTTCCTGGTGATTTATTTTTCTGGAAAGATTGTAAACTCTTGAAACATTCCGAAACAGTTAATTTTCCTTCACACAGCGTTGCCTCTTTATCTGACAGCTATGGTATTCCAGGATTGCCTAGAAAGGAACGCAGCAAATTCGCCGATGGGTTAAGAGGTTCTGATTTGTACAAATTAGTGTAGTAATTTTCCACCTCAGCCATAATTTTTCGCGGGTCCGTGGTTAGAAAACCATCTTTACTGAAAACTTTCCGGACCGAGCTCTTTGATTTCCTACTGGTTTCAAGACTTATAAAATATTTATTACTTTTTTCACCAAATTCATACCACCTAGCTCTTGAGCGAATAATCGCACCCATTGATAAATGCTCATAAAGTGAATTATATTCATTTTTTGCAATTTCCAATTTTTCCTTATTTTCACAAGACGGGTCAGTACCGCAAATTTCTTCATACTGCCTAGGTAAACCTTCAGCATTTGCAAGCTTATCACGTCTCATACGCGCTTTTTCCTTACTATATTTAATTGTGACTTGCCTTACTCTATATTTGATCAAGTCCCAAAGCACTCTTTTATCACTAACATCTGAGAACTCCTCGCACCAGTCTGGTACCTTCTGATTAATCATCAACATAAATTCCGAGTCGTCCAGTAAGCTGGCATTGAATTTCCAGTAAGACGGACCAGATTTTTGCTTCTCAAGACTATCGAAATGGAGAACAATCGCCGAGTGATCAGAATTAATCGATGGAATGATATCCACTCTCTCAACCTCTTCTTGATACGAGTCGCTAATCAGCCAATAGTCTAATCGTCGTTGTATAAACGGAGTTTTTTGCCTCCAAGTAAAGCGTTTACAATCAGGATTTCGTGCCCGCCAGATATCCACGAAATCAAAATTACAACAAATATTTTGAATGCAACTTAAAGAACCTTTCTTAATTGGTTTGTCCCCAGAGCAGTCAAGGTCTGTACTGAGAACAACGTTAAAATCACCTCCCAAAACAATTTTTTGTTCCACATTGTTGTAAGAATTTTCTAGGAGGTATTCAAATTATTGAAAAAAGAACATTGATCCGAACCTTGTTTGGAGAATAAACATTGACGAACAAAAATTCTGAACCTGGCACGGTTGCATCGATCAAGATAAAACGGCCCTTGTCGTCAGTTCTCGAAGAATTGAGTTTAAATTCTAGATCATCTCTTACCAACACCAACACCCCGCAACTATGATTGGTCCCATGTGAATAAAACATCTTACCTTTCCACTGCGTATTCCATACTGGCTCCACTTCCTTTGTGCTATAGTTTCTTGCAAAAAGACAATGTCAGCTTTCTGTTTATTTAGCCAAAGAAGAAGGGCTTCCCTCTTCGTCGCAGAACGAATCCCTCGAACATTCAGAGATATTAATTTAAAATCAACGTTATCTTTTGTGAAAAAAAAAACAACAACAACATCGTAACCAAAAACGTATCGAAATGCGCATAGTTTTACAATATTGAATAACCCCTGAAAACAACAAAGGACATTAAACAAAGGACATAAAAAAGCAGCAGATAAATGATATCCAACATGCTGCCATGGGAATAAAGGTCACAACAATTCGTATGTAAATTTCTACCGGCTCTCCTCACCAAAGATAACACAACTTAAGCTTAACAACAAAATGCCTGATAATCAAAAAATCAAAAAACGACCAGGTCACCGTCTATATACAATCTATCTGGTTGTGCCTTGCTAAAGTACGCTGTTTTCCCCTCTTCTCTCGCTTTTTTCATTCTTGGCCATTGCTTTCTTCTTCGTGCACGAATCTCGCCTGGATAATCAGGATATACCTTCACTTCGGTTTCTTCACCCAACTCTCGGACGTTTTTAAACACCATTTCGCGGTCTGGAAATCTTAAGAACCGAGCGATTATTGGTCTTGGTTGCCCTGGTTTTTTCCTTCCAAGTCTATGCACCCTTTGAAAATCAATAGAATCTGGGTTATCGATGTTTAGTTCATCACTACAAAACTTGTATAACAACTCCCTTGTGTTCTCATCGCCATTTCCATCTTCACGAATTCCAAAGAATCGAAGATTCTCCCTTCTGCTATACGCCTCTTGATATAAAATTCCATCCTTCAGCTCTTTCATTTCTGCACCAATTTCTTCTTCTTTCTTTTTTCGC
>BLFK01000650.1:318118-323118 GCA_014634185.1 Astreopora myriophthalma | reverse complement strand
TTGTGCAGTCACCGGGGCGGTTCTGATATCGCAAGGGTACACGCGAGGGGTTAATGTCATGGTACACGTAATGGTACACGCGTGGGGTTAAGGTTCCACGTTCGGGTTATGGTCGGATCTCTTTGCGTTTATTCAGCCCCCGTGATGGTACACGTTTAGGTTATTAAATATAATATTCATCGCACGTCTTATCTCAGCCCATTCATAAACAACAATAGCTCAATTGATTTGACTTAACAATAGGATGCGCGATGGCTTGCTCTACGCTTTGTGTAAGAGACATTCTGAGTAAAGAAAGACTAAAAAAAGATGACACCCGACTAACGTGGTAGTCCGTCCGACTCTTCATTCCTTGAATCGCGTTCTTCTCACCCTCATGTGATCTCCGTATGCATCTTACTATGCGAATCCGCTTGATCTGCATGATCCTGCCGCAATGAACAAGTTGACGAAGATACTGCTGTCGTGTTTTATTACGGTTCATGAAACCTATGATAACTTCGAATACAATGTAATTTTCAGATTTATGGGTATGTACCAATATGTGTCATTGAAATAAATTGTTTCTCACACAAATAAATGCTGGCGTGATTGATGTAAACAAAGCTTTGCTGGCCATCATGTGAGAAGAGGGGCGAAAACTTAGTTTTTAAACCGTTTGGGTGAAGGCTTAGGGTTCAGGGTTCTTTGTTGGAGAGCTTCACGGCTCTTTAGCTCACAACGAGAGGCATGAGCTACTCACTCATCACTCAGAGTTGCTCGGAGCTGCTCATTGATTACTCAGCGTTGCTCTGAACTGTTCATTGCGTCGCTCTGAGCTGCTCATTGATTACTCCGAGTTGCTCTGTTATTATTCACATCAGTGTTCTAATATCAATCAGCTAAAAGATGCATTAGGGTAAGCGAAGCATAAGATTCTATGGAATTCATAGAACAGATCAATGTAAAATAAAAACTCAACAACCGATCAAAATTCACTGATTCAAGCTCCATCACAAGAACTGCAATATTCACGTGGAATGATGATAAAATGGATATTTACAACTTATTTAAAACGATACTCATTCGCCCATGTCCAACACACATCTGGTGTGAGACGTGTACAAAAGCTGAACTGAAAGATTGCCACATTTTATTGAGATAAAGAGCCCATTTGATTTCTTTCTATAGTTTTTTTTTTTGCATTCATTCATTTTTCATTCTGTAAACATTTTGCCAAGTTTTCATTTTCCATGCTTCGTTTGTTTTTAAGTCATTAAAATAGATTGTGTCTTGAAAACTGGTTTGGTCTGTTTTTTCTAACCAACCCTTAAGCTTGTTTCAACTCGTTTGACAGGGACGTCCATGTCTTCTTATTGGTTTTTCGCTTCTCCCTTGTTCTTTCCCTATATAAGCGCGACACTACCCGGCTGGTTGGGCGGAATCGTACCACCAGAGTTCAATACACTTCACTCCAAATTAAAAAAAAAAACAGAATACAATTCAAAACAAATACACACACGCATCTCATTAAACCCCTCATATACCAAGATCTCTTGCATCTCACTAAACTCTTAAAGCTCAATGTTGCACATGGAACTGGCTAGCTCAGAAAACCACCACAAACCGCATAATATCAAGCCAAGGTTTAATAATTATTCGATTTCTGTGGCGGGTAGTTACAGCAGTCGCAGTTTACGGGTTAGCAGAGTCTTGAACAGAGTCTAACAGATTCTCCAGGTGAGCGAGTTTAACAAACAGATTAAAATTTTCTTTTCACTTCGATTCTACTGAAAACTGGTTTGAAACACAATAACCTAATGTACATAATTTATGTCAATCACGGTTCTGTCATCAAACAAATCTGTCAATTAAGAGGCAACGCCTATTTGATCTACGAAACACTCAATACCGCCACCATCTTGGATTTGCCCTCGTACACCTACGTGAAGTGCATCTCATTAAAACCCCTTCTATACCTTCAAGGATTGCATCTCATTAAAAAATCGGTTTGGGTTGAATTTTCCACCGGCGACCATTTTGGATAATTTCGTCTAGTCATTCCCCCTATACTACTGACAAGCTATTGCATATTTTCTGTTTGCTTTCCCACCACGTGCGTTGAAAGTTGGAAATCGCGGGGAAACCTCCGGCTCTGCTGACAATCGCGGGTAGATTTAGACAGCTTGCAGCCTCCCTTTGAGTTGTATAGCCTATTCTCGAGTGTGACTGTCCGTCGCTCGGTATCGCAGTTCTCGTCGGAGCTTAAGAGAAAAGTGTGCCTGCAAGCAGTCTAGTCTTCAGAGTGAGCGGCCATCTTCGTATGAGTTCTTGAGCGCAGTGCATTGGTGAACTTATTAGTAATTCAAAAGTTGACCACAGGGACTTAGTTTCCAGGAATGGTCGACTAGCCGGCTCCGTCTGTGCCGACCCTTTACGAAATAAAGGAACAAGCAGAAGAAAGCAACAAGAGAAAAACTGCTTAGCCTGACACCGCATCGCGTAAGTTATTAACCACTCCGTTCAGTTTTATTAAATCAAAGTCACATTCACTCGATATCGATTCAGCGAAAAATCAGAATTATAAATTAAACAGCCAATCATTGACCGCTACTGTTTCCATATAAAGTCTTAGTACGTTGTAAGGCCGGCACACAGTAATTTTGTTATACAATACAGAAGTACTTGAGGCTAGTTATAATAATTAAACTCAGCTTCTCCCACTTCTCGTTTTAAGTTGGTTTTTCGGGTCTCGGCTTGATTTGGCCCTTGACAAAGCTGCAAGACCGAGCGACACCACTCAATACGATTTCTTCTTAGTAGCTGAAGTCCCTACAACGAGAAACAACTGCTTAACCATTTGGCGTTTTTTTACATGTCAGTAAACTTAAGGCGGCCAATAATAAGGAAGAATTTGACATGAACCCTCTACTTTCCATTTTGCTATTTTTCTTTGACGATTTCCGGACTTGTAGGCTCGAGAGTTCAACTTCCTAAACAATAACTATGACTTCGAGACTGAAAAATAAAGTAAGCATTTGAATGAGTCTTTTTTCCTTTTGTCTGAGTAAATTTTAATATATTAATCTCATGTAAACTGCGATTTGAATAAGAAATGCGAGTTCAGTCGAATATTCCATACCCTGGCTCCAGAGGCCCTTTCTTTGAGAAAATCAGCACATCAATAAAAAACAAAATAGAGCGCTTGATAACCTTGCCACAATGTTTTAGCTTCTTCGCATTTTCGCGATGGAATCAATTTAGTTTTCCATAGCCATAAATCATTAAATCTCGTGTTACAAATTAGACAGAATTTTAACCTGAGTTTCGGAAACTATTAAATTGTGATTGACATTAAATTAGCTTTCGGTCACTTTTTTTCACAATGTAGAGTTTTATAATGGACATTTGATCTTTGGAATTTGATCTTGTTATGCAATCGATATTAGAACACGTTTTTACTTCGAGACTAGTTTTTTCAGGACAACATCGGGACCAGTGTATATCTGTGAGTACTGTGAAATAAACGGGGTTTTGACTGTGATTACTGAGTGTTGAAAGTTACCACACGGAGGCAATTTTTGACACCTGAGCATACTTCCTGACATTTTGCAGCGTACAGGTGAGATTTCATGGTTCGGTGCAACACATGCTATTTTTTTATGGCTATCACTTGTCAGAAATGTCAAAAATTATAATTACCAGACTCGATGGCGCTCCGCCAGGCGAAAGGGGTTTCGTGAGACTCACTGATACGTCAAACAGCACGGTTTTTCTTTCCGTGCTTCGCTCCTCGTGAACACGGCTTCGTCGCTTTATCAATCCAAAACGAAAAATTAAAATAACCTCTGGCACCCAGGGTAAATATTCGACAGAATCTGGCGAGTAAAATTCGACAGTTGATTCAAACGCTGCACTTTACATGAGCCGATCCAAATGCATAATTACGTGGGATGCCACAGCTCGACCACGTATAAAATTCGCTGAACGAACACACACGAGAGCATATACAATAATGATGAACGCGCGGACTGTGACATTTGTGACATTTGCAACCAACCTTCACATTTTACCCAAACAACCGCATCCCGCCTAAACGCCACCAGGCGTCTTTTTATCCTAACGTATTGTAAGCAGTTGCTATTTTCTTACAATCAATTAACGCGCGGAGAAATGTACGAAACTCCACCAATGAAGCCAGTTGGGATGAAAAAAGAAAAAAACGCGGAAAATCTTGCCCAGTGTCATATTATAAACCTTCATTCAGAGTAGTTTTTCTAGTAAGATGACTTCCCAAACTATTGGTTTTTTCTAGTAAGATGACTTGCCCAAAAGTATAAGTCACACAGTCAAAAGCAATCAGCAAAACAAAGCGAATAATGTCAAATTCTTCAAAAAGCTGCGTTTTATCTCCAATAATTTCGCAAAATTACCCGCTGACACAGTCTGACGTGAAATTCTTTTCTCGAGCTCATTCTATTTTTTACTTCTATCCTTCTGACCTCAGTTGCAATTGTTCAAAAGATGGATAACGATATCAACCGAACACATTAGATAAGCACTAACAAAACCAATTGATTTATCCAGTGGATTGCACTGCCCAGGCCACTCATGGGGCCTGATTGAATTTCCTTGTTTTATATTCGTCACTGTCCTAGTTGGCCTGATCAATGAAACTGGACACAATTCGATGTTTGAATCAAATGTCGAACTTTTTTATTCGATTCGAGTCGACTCAATTTATGTAACAAGTGTTTGATTTGGCGCATGAAAAATCCGACGTTTGAACCGGGCCTTCAGGCGGGGGTACACATGAATTTAAATTGAGTTTTAAGGTTACTTCCCAGCTTCGCGGGTGCCCTTCGGAAAAAAAATCGTACGCGCCCCAGTTTAAATAAAACCCTAACAAACTATATATCATAAGAAAGCTTAATAAATGCACTTTACGAAAAAAATACAATTTTAGCGATATTTTCTTTCAGGAAGTGTCAGGATCTCGTAAGGCGTGAAACGACCGAGGG